>CAUYRT010042772.1:0-40889 GCA_963574885.1 Lepilemur ruficaudatus | reverse complement strand
ATAGTTGTTCCTTCCCTTGTGGTAGTTCTTTCCTGGCCTTGTGAAGTCTGGCCCTGTGCATGAACAGTTCCGTGTTTGGCCTGCTATGCAGATTTCTGAATCTTCTTTTCTGCACAGCTCCTTTCTTCCAGGCAAATTCCAGCCTGCATTCCGGTCTCTGTCTCCTACTTCATTGAGACTGCAGTGCTCTGTTTGGGCTACCGACCCCTGCACCAACATGCGGGAAGTGTGCCATGCAGAGAGCCAGCAAGTTTATGGGTCTCACTTTGTTTCGCTGCTCTCAGGGATCACAGTTCTGGAATGCCTACTGAACGTATCTAAAAACAATTATTTATATATATATATACACATGTATATATATTTTTTTGCCACAGGAGTATTAGTCAGGTACCACTGACCTCATCATGGCTGGAGATGACTGACATTTTATTGGTGAGAAACCCTCTCCTGCATTAGATGTACCTTTCCTGAGGTCAAGAAACCTTCATCCAATTCCTGAACAAAACCGGGATTCTAATAAGACTTCCACAAGAATATCTGGGGGGTATGTGGAGTTAGGGAGTTATTTGTTGGTGAGGAGGCCATTGTATTTTACATCGTAGATAATCTTATTTTATTCTTTGATTACTTTTAAGGTTTTTGCCTTTGTTACACCTTTCACTTTGATGTATCCATTGAGGATGTATTTTTATCCTGCTCGGGATTCATTATTTTCCTCTTATCAGAAAATTGGTTTGTTTCATTAATTACTGAAAATTTCCCATTATTAAGTAAGTAACTATTGCCTCTTGCCCATCATTCTCTTTATTTTCTTCTTTTGGAGAATTTAGATGCCAATTAGACCTTTTCACTCTATCTTTCAGTCTATTACTCTCTTTCGTAGTTCTCTTATTTTAGGCTTCATTTGCATGATTTCTCAGCTCTATCCTCTATTTCACTAATTGTGAGTTCAGCTGTGACTAATCTGCCGTTTAACCCATCCAATAAGTTTATAACTTCAATACGTTTTTCACTTCTAGATAAATTATTATTTTTTCTTTTTTCATAGTATCTTCTTGTTCCTGGTACAATCTATCAGTTGGTTTGATCTGGGCTGTAAGTAACAAAAGACCAAGTACAAATTATTTAAACTATAAGAAGTTTATCTCATATAATGGAAAACTCAAAGATAAGACAGCTCCAGAGTAGTTAAATTCAGTGGATCAATAATACGCTCAAAAACCCAGGGGCTTTCCATCTTTCTGCTCTCCAAACTTAGTATTTGTCTTTGTCCTCAGACTTTTCCCCTCATGGTCACAAGATGGCTGCAGCAGCTCTAAGAACCTCATCCTCACATAGGTTGTCCAGTGGCAGAAAGGAGGATATTACTTCGAATGTCCCTTTGTATGAGCAAAGAAGACTTTGCCAAAAATCTCACAGCAGCTTTTCCCTCATGTCTTGTTAACTGGAATTGTGCCACACCCTGCCTAAAGTACCGGGGGATGGAATTACTATGGCTGATTTAGACCAATCATGATTTGCTTCCTCAGACTGGGCAGGAACCCAGTCTCCCTTGAAGCATATGGCTACGTATAATCTATACAAAAGTAACATCTGTGACAAGCAAGAAATTGGAAGAAAAAGTAAATAATCAACAGTATCTATCATTGTATTTATTCTTTTAGAAAAATGTATGTAAATATTAATACATAAATACTAATTTTAAAGAATTGTTCAGATTATTTTATTACTTACATTCTTAGGGTTATAATCCTCCGGCATTATCTGTTGACTGTCTCAGAGTTGAACACTTCCTCATGAGGCTTGTAATTTTCCTATAATGAGCAAATCTTCATTTGCAATTATTTTCCCTGGTGGGAATTTTGTAAACACAGAATTGTAAAAGTGGTCTATGGATTTATTATTTGTTTGTTTAAATATCTACTCCAGCTAGGATTCCCAGGGTTTTCGTTAATCTTGAGACCTGTTTTTATATTAACGTTTCAGTGCGGGGAATGCTATACTAAATGCATGGAAAAGTTTTTATTCCACCCTATGCAGGGTCCAGATGTGGGACTTTAATTTCTCAAAGAAGACATGTTTGATTTCTGCCTGAAGGCTTGTAGAGTCAAGCCCTCTTTTGGCTTCCCAGGACCAGGGAAGTTTTTTTTTCCAGTTCTCCTTTTCCAGAAGTGGCAGCACTTCTAGAACCCTGGTTTTATCTGGGACTTTTCCTTCTCAATGAGGCTGTTTTGTTGCAAAACTCCAGGGAATACTGTTCCCACGGGAGTTGTTCTCATGGTTGCTGTTCACATTGTGCTTTGTCTCCTCTACGCTGGTAGGTGCTCAATTCCAAGCTTTTAGCCCCTAGAGACTGTATTTCATCTGGGCTCTCTGGGAAATTTCCTTTCTTTGTTCTGAGCTCTGTTAAGCAATGTTTTTTGTTCACATTTTATCCAGCAGTTCAACGTACTGGTGGTTGAGGGAGAAGGGTCTATACTAGTTCACTTTCCCATGTTACGAAAATGTTTTAAATCTTTATTTTTTACTTTACATTTTAATCCACTTAATATTTATTTTTTCTGATGATAATTAGGAGTGCAGATATTTAGAAAAGCCACTTAGAAAAAGTTCTGTGGTTTTGTATCTTGTTGAACAAATATCATTTCTATGTGGGGGGATTCATTTTTTCTATATGCAGTGCTACTGCCTGAATATAATAGTTTTGTCTCTTTCTTTCCAATATGTATACCTCATACCAGGTATATTCTTTCTGTTTTATTACATTGTCTATGATTTGAATTGATGAATAGTAATGTTGTTAGCAATCACCATGCCTAACTTTACTAGAGATAATTCTAAGTCACTATTTTTATTTTTTTTTAATTTTTATTACAGGATATTATGAGGGTACAAACATTTTGGTTACATTTTATGTCTTTGCCTCACCCAAGCGAGGGATAGAGGCGTGCCCTTCCCCTCTACAATGCTCACCGCATCCATTAATTGTGAGTTTACCCCCTCCCAACCCCCTAATCCCTGGAGAATATTACTATTGTTTGAGCACCACAGTGCTGATCAGTCAGTGCCAATTTGATGGCGAGTACGTGTGAAGCCTATTTTTCCTGTCTTGTGATATCTCACTTCAGATAATGGGCTCAAGCTCAATCCAGGAAAATATAAGAGGTGATAGATCACTGTCATTTCTTATAATTGAGTAATATTCCATTGTACACATATATCAGATTTTAATAATCCACTTATGAATTGATGGGCACTTAGGAAATCAAATCACGATGCGTGTGGAGATGCAGCACCCAGATTTTTTTTGCAAGGAAGATCTTGCTGTTCTAGCTCTCAGTTCCTTCAGGGTTGTCTCAGCTAGGGAGCTGCCTCAGGCAAGAGCACACCCTTCCAGGGGTGCCCCTGCATCCACTGATTGACGGAGGCAGGGTTTAAAGCCCAGACCTCACGGTCCAACGCAGGACGCCACTGTCGAGCTTCTCTCTCTCTGCCAAATCCTGCCGCCCCCTCCCTTCCACAGGGACTGATCCCTAATGAATATTAATATCCTGCACATTGAACTCTGTCTCAGCATCTGCTTTCAGAGAACCCAGCACGAAGTTTTCTTTTCCTCCAGGTTGTTTAGAGCTTATAAAACAAACAAAAAGGAATTGCATTGAATTGTATCAAATGCTTTCTTAGTATCTAGTGAGATAATCATAAATTTTGCTTCTATTGGTTTAAAATGTAATGAATTATATTACTATATTTGCATTCTTAAATTTGTGATGTAAAACTTACTTATTCAATCAGAATTATTTTTAAAAATATTCTGCTGTGGGCCGGGCATGGTGGCTCCTAGCACTTTGGGAGGCCGAGGTGGGAGGATCATTTGAGCTCAGGAGTTCAAGACCAGCCTGAGCAAGAGTGAGACCCTGTCTCTACTAAAAAAATAGAAAGAAATTAGCTGGACAACTAAAAAAAAAATCTCTCTCTCTCTCTCTCTCTTTCTCTCTCTCCCTCTCTCTCTCTCTCTCTCTATATATATATATATATATATACATATATATATATAATTAGCTGGGCATGGTGGCACATATCTGTAGTCCCAGCTACCTGGGAAGCTGAGGCAGGAGGAACACTTGAGCTCAGGAGTTTGAGGTTGCTGTAAGCTGACACCACGGCACTCTACTCAGGGCAACAGAGTGAGACTCTGTCTCAAAAAAATAAAAAAGAAAAAGAAAAATATTCTACTGTATTCTGTTTGCTAGAAATATATTTAGAATTGTTGCCTTTGTGTTCGTAAGTGATACTGGTCTGCAGTTTCTCTTTATTTTAATTCTTTCTCCTGTCTTTGCCAGTTTTGGTAGCAGAGTTATGCTAGCCTTGCAGAATAATTTGGGGGAACTTCGCATTTTTAATAATGTTCTGAGAGAGTTTACATACACAGGGATTATCTGGTCCCTGAAAGCATGTTTGTACTCAGCTATAAAACCATTTATGTCTGGATGCAGTGGCTCCTGCCTGTAATCCTAGCTACTAGGGAGGCTGAGACAGGAGGATTGCTTGAGGCCAGGAGTTCAAGACTAACCTGGGCAATATAGCAGGACACTCATCTCAAAGCAAAGCAAAACAAAACAAAATTTAAAAAAACATACCATTTATATCTGGCCTTCTATTAGGAGGAGGGTGGAGCTTTGATTATCTTGAAATTTTATTTTTGGTTTTTTTTGTTTTGTTTTGGTGATTAATATTTTACTAGATAAACATCTATTTCACCTGAATTTTCATATTAATTTTCACAAAGTTAACATGTTACTAATTTTAATTTTTAAATGTACTTATTTGTAGTTATATTCACCTTCTCTTCATAATATTTTTTATTTGTGTGTCCTCTCCCCTTTTTTATCTTGATCAATCTTGACAAAGTTTGTCTATTGTATTTTATTATACTCATTAAGGAGTCAGCATTTGATTTCTCTATAGGAACTATTAATTTCCCTTCTATTTCATTGATCTCTTCTTATATCTTTATTGATTTCTTCCTTTCTTTGGTTTATTTTGGTTTTATTTTTTAATCATTGCTCTTTATTAATAAATGTTTTTCTATGTACCTTTGGCCATATCCTAGTGACAGTACATGGGCCTCTCATGATCAATTACTTTCAATTAATTTGTAATTTTAGCCTTTTAAAATCTCTAACTTAAGATTCACTTAGAAAACTGTCTTAATTCCAGTTGTACATGTGACTTAAACACACATATAATTACTTTTCATAATAATATTGATGCTTAAATTTTATGCTTAAATTTAATGATTATGGTCAAAGAATATAACCTAGTATATTTCTCTAGAACTTACCAAGGTTTTTTGATTTGTTAATGCTTGGTCCCGAGCTATATATTTTTCAAGGCTACTGGAAAAAAACAGTTTTCTGTCCATTGGGAATATACATATTAAATGTATATATATATACATTTAATATTTATATACATTTAGTATATATATGTTGGCAATATACATATTAAATCATTCTTACCAATTAGATAGTAAAATTTGTAATGTTTTATACTCTTATTGAAAATTTTAGTCCTTGAGACCTCAATTCTGACAGTTATGTTACAGGTTTTCACAATTGTTTTGCGCTTTTCATTTTCTGTTAGCATTCCTAACAGTATTCCTTTATGTATTTTGGTTCTATGTTACTTGGGGCATAAAGATTTATCACTCTTTTATCTTCTTGGAGGATCCTACCTTTCCTCAATAAATTCTTCTCAGTTTAATTTAATTCTTTACTTTTTAATTGTGATGTGTTTAACTAAATAAACATGTTTTGGTTTTTTTTTTTTTTTTTTTTTGGTTAGCCTTTAACTAATGTATACTTCCTCTTCCTTTTATTTTAACACCTGTTTTGGTTTTAATTGGGTATTTCTAACCCTTTGTCTTTTAATATGGACATTTTACTCCCCCTGTCTGTGGAATGCTGCATCCTTTTTAGGTCCATACAAACTGGCTGGGGAAAGCAGGGAAATTAGAAAAAGATGAGAAGAGATAATTTAACATACTTAAGAATTTGTTTTTTTCACAAGAAATTAGAAAAGTTTAGAGTGGCTCGTTTGTCCATATTTCTAAAGGGCTGCTAGGTCAATTCACGGTTAGCAAAGAGACCCAGTCTAAGGAGCTTCTTGACAGCCATCAGAGCCGTCCTCAGAGGGAGCTCTTCAGGCTGTGGGGAGAGGCCTGAGCATCCGCCCAGCATCTCTCCCTTCTGCCTCTGAGGCCAGAAACCACATGGGAAAATGAGCAGGCTTTAAAAATACATGTATGTAGAATGTGATGAAAGCCTGAAGTCAGAGTAAGAGCAGAAAAGAGGTCAAGGAAAGAAGAGGTTTAGACAAAAAAAAAAAAAAAAGAGGAAAATTTGAGATGACAACTGCATAACTGTGAAGTCCATTTTAGGGCTCTGCCAAGCTTCCAAAAGCCATGGTGTCGCTCAAGGGGGTATAGCTCAGTGGTAGAGCATTTAACTACATAGTGTTGCTTTTCAAGCCTCTCATAGAAAATACTAAAGTAAACCAGTTTGTTAGAATCATTCATTTTTCCTCATGCTGCTTATATCTGTTGCCCCCTGTTCTTCAGTTTCAGATTGCCAAAGGGCTGCTGGAAGTAAGTCTATGGGCTTGGCCTCTTTGCTTTGTTTTGTTTATACACTGGCAAAAAAATTGCTGCCGAGTACAGATTTAAATACCTCTATATGGCTGAGTGCTTTTTTGTGTTCATGGGTGCCTGAGGCCTGTTTATTTTGGGAGGCTTATTGGGATTCATTTCCAACTCGAAAGTAGCAGATCATTTTTTTCCCACAGAAGAGGAGCAATAAATATTTTAAAAAAATATTTAGGGAAGATCAGCGATAAGCAGGACTATATCAAGAAATATTGCATATTCTGCCTTAGGAACTTTGGAAGTGTTCAGTGCCCAAGAAATCAGAAAAGCTTCTTTTGTTGTAAAGAAATGGCAGTTTGACGGTAATCTGTTTCTAAGTCTCAGTGGTGGTGCTGTGAGCCTACCCAAGGGGCTGAGGTTTAAGTGCAAAGGAAAGGGGAAATGAAAAATAGGGAAGGAGAAAAACTCAATTCAGAAAAGAGAGAGCCTATTCTGCTAGAAAATGCTGGACACAGCTCTTGTACTCTTGTACATTTTCACGCATGGTGGTTTGAATTAGCAATAGGCTCCCAAGTGGCAGATCAGTTAAGAATTGAGTCACGTATTAGATCTAAAAGAATGTGGTATATGCCATTCGTAGAAGATTGGCCTGTTATTTCTTTCTGAGTTTTTAGTTTTATACGGGCACTCTACTAAGTTGAAGAAACTGGTAGCTCCAGTGTGATTTCGTTTCTGAACATTTTTTCAGCACTCTCGCCTACATGGGGATTAAGATAAATTTACTTTAAAAAGATGAAGTTCTCAGCTGCTCAGCGTTTGAACTCAAGACCAAAAGAACCTATCTAAACTTCTAACCAAAAGTCAGCTGGGCATGTGACTCATGGCAGGTCACATGATTTCCATGGACAATGGCTGCCCCGTCTCTGACCACACCCATCAAACTGGCTGCGATTGTAGTAATGCCTGAGACCCAGTTGCATGGAGGAGGACACACCTTTTTCTGTGCCAGGTATAGATTTATTCAATTAAATTGGCACAGCAATCCGGCTTTGAGTAATCTATTTTGTGGAAACAAAAGCACTAAGATTTAAGTCCAAAAATGTTTACTGAAACAGTGTTTATAATGGTAACAAGACTGAAAACAACTAATGGCCATCTTTAGGAATATTTCGTGGAATATTATACAGCTATTTTTAAATGAGTTAGATCTCTGTCTATTGATGGCAGTGCTGTGCACTTCACAGTCTTATGAGAACCATTATTTCCCCCATTGTACTTTATAGATAAACAAATTCAGTACAAAGATGGTTAAGTAATTTGTCAAAGATACCAGAGTTAGTAAGCAAGGAGCCAGGATTTAAGCCTAATCGGTTTGACTCCAAAACCTGTGCCAGCTTACAAATTGCAGAGAAATAGAAAGTAAAACATTTGAATAATAACAATCTAAAAAAACCATACAATATGATTGTATAAATTTGTGTGACTATGAAGAAAGAGGTGGAGGGAGGCAACCAGATTATTAACATGGATTACCTTGGGGAGGCAGGTGTGGGTGGGGATGGATGGAGTGGGAGAATTCGTCAACTCTTTATTTAAACATCTTTGCTTTGCTCTCCAGAGTATAGATAACACAGATCTAGTAGTTGTGTCTCTAGTCTAACTGATAAGGTTCTTCGTACATCCACAGTACATTCCAGAATTCATTCATCCATCCAAAAAACACTTATTGAATATCTGCTGTGAAGCAAGCACTAAGCCAGGCATAGGGATAGATTAAAGATATCTGGAGGAGCTTCCCCCAAGTGTGGAGACAGACAAGTAGAGTATGTGATTAGAGCTAGGATAGCAGTTTAAACAAAAAGAGCAGGGGAGAAGGTACAGTTAACACAGGCAAAACCCAAGTATTGGGGTGGCAAATCCCAGAGCGTTTCCAAAAAAACGGTACACTGGACAGCCTTGGCATGGCAGTCCCCTGTGATCTTGACTTGACCAATATTACCTCCTTTTCTTTTCTTTTATTTAATTTCATTTTGGTTTAGTTTCTGTCTTAGAGAAGCGGCAAAGTAGATTAAAGAGTCCAGGTTTTGGAATCTGACAGACTTAAATTTGAAATCCTAATGTATAATTTACTAGTAGTGAAGCCCGTAAGTAAGGTATGCTTAATTTCTCTAAACCTCAGATCCTTCTTCTGTTCAAGGCTGATGATAATAATTACTTTTAGGGTAGGGTGAGTGTCCTAGGTATCTATTACTTCATTAAAAACCTCCTCAAATTTAGAGGCTTAAAACAACTACATTTTTTGCATGCATTTTGCTCATGACTCTGCAGGTCGGGCTGGGCTCAGTGAGGATAGTTCATCCCTGGTCCACACACATATTAGTTGGTACACCTTGGCTAGAGCTTGAGGATCTACTTCCTAAATGGTTCACTCTCAAAGCTAACATGTTGATATTTGTTTCTTTCCACATGGGTCTCTCCATGTGATGGCTTGGGCTTTCTTCTTTTTTTAAATTTATTTTTATTTTATTTTTTGAGACAGGGCCTCACTCCATCACCCAGACTAGAGTGCAGTGACACAATCATAGCTCACTGCAGCCTCTAACTCTGGGCTAAAGTGATTCTCCTGCCTCAGCCTCCTGAGTAGTTGGAACTACAGGCATGCACCACCATGCCTGACTAATTTTTAAAAATTTTTTTGTAGAGACAGAGCCTTGTAATATTGCTTAGGCTGGTCTCGAACTCCTGGGCTCAAGTGATCCTCTGAACTGAGCCTCCTAAAGTGCTGGGCTTACAGGTGTGAGCCTGCTTGGGCTTTCTTACACCACAGCGGCTAGATTCTAAGAGCAAATGTTCCAAGGGATGGGAAGTACGAGCCGCCAATCTTTTCAGGCCTGGGCCCAGAAATTATACAGACTCGCTTCTATGTATTCTATTGGTCAAAGCAGTCACAGAGCCCACCCAGTTTCAAGAGAAGGAGTGCATTGGCACATTTTGAGGAATTCATGTCTATGCAACTCATGACCAGAGAAATTCTTCAGGCAAAGAAATGCAGGTGCTGGCAGTAGGAAGTTGGGTCTGTGTGCACCGAAGGGTTAGGGTTGAAGGGAGATGGACTGGGCACCAACATGGCAATTTTCCTTCCAGATCCACCCGAGACTGTGAGCTTATGTTACAGTAATCCTTGACCAAATAGGTGTTCAGGAAGTGATTCCAAAATGGATGAATTAATTAATTCATATAAGAGTATTTACCCTAAATGTAAATGGAAAAAAACTCTAGCACCTAGCATGTCATTGAGCAGGGGTCAGCAAACTATGACCAATGGGCCAAATCCAGACTGTCACCTGTTTTTGCAAACAAAGTTTTATTAGAACCCAGCTGTTCCTGTTTGTTTATTATCTATGCTTTTATTCAACTGGTAGAGTTGAATCATTGTGTCAGAAACCCACAGATTACAAAGCCAACAATATTTACTAACCCGTTATAGAAAATGTTTGCAGACCTCTGACATAGAATATTTAAATCTGAACTGTCTACATCCATACTTCTGATCAGTTTTCCTTTATTTTTAAAAATTAATTGATACTTTATTGATGTATAATAATTGTGATACTTTTATCTTTTCTTTCTTTTATTTTTATTCATCTATTACTGTGTACCCATGTCTTAGGTATAGTTTAAAGGAAGAGAAGGGATTTGACCTTAAGATTCAAAAAAGAATTTTGGTACCACTCTTATTTTTTTTTTAAACAACTTTATTGAAGTATAATTTATATGCCATGCAATTACTCCATTTTAAGTGTACAATTAAATGAGTATTAGTAAATTTACCAAGTTGTACAGCTATTCACACAAGTTAGTTTTAGAGCATTACCTTCCCCCTATTGAGACCCCTAATTCCCATCCCCAACATTTCAGGCATGCCCCTCTCTTCCACAATGCTCACTGCATCCCTCAGATGTGGGTCTATCCCCCCGACCCCCAAATTCCCCAGATTTTCTGCTTATTATAATGGCACATATTATCTAACACTCTTTAGTAGAAACACAAAGATGTGTTCAGAAAAGTAGTTTTATTTTCTGGTTCATCAGTAGGGTCATGATAGTGACTCAAGATTTCTACCACAAGAACTGGCATAGCCAACTTTGATCATAAGAAGTTAAATAACTGGTCTCAGATAATTATCTTAAAGCCAAAAACTTCTGTTGAGTCGGTCCAATGAGAAAACTTACATGTTTTTCTTAATTGTGATATAAATGTTAAATTCCAAGTTAACAAGAAATCCTTTTGCCTTCAAGATTGCCTCTACAAACTAGGACAGAAATGCAAAAATCACCGAAGATAGAGATTAGTTTCTGTTGTTTTGTTGGTTTTTGTTCTTGTTTTTATTTCTTTGCAGTCTGTGCTAAATTGGAACTTTATTGTTAAATAAATAACTTTTAATAAATATGTGAATAGATATTTTATCTATTTATTTTAAATAAATAAGTAGATATCTAATAAATATCTATTGTTAAATAAATAAATTCAGATTCCTGGGCGAAGTCACCTATTTGTCCAAACTATAATGTATAATACCAAATGGATGATCCATCAGATCTTTTCCTGAGAGGAGATTTTAATTAAGGAATAAGATACTGAAAAGGAGAGATTTGCATGAATTTGGATGTCTGGAGGGGGAGGACTTAGAAATTGGAGGTGTGTGGTAGGTTACTTGAGGTGCTTGCCGTGTTTCACAATCTTGCTTGCGTAGGTCTGTTTGCATTCTCGGTTTTGGCAGATAGGGTTAGGTTATTAAGCATCGAATGTCCGATTTCCTTAAGTACTAAGTTTGACAGTTGATATCTTTGACACTTCACTTTGACACTTCTTGTGTTTGTTTTGTTTTGTTTTTCCTTTTTGGTGAAGGTACATCCTCATTCTTTCAAACGTATGTTTGGATTTGTGATTATCTTTCAATTTTTTCTAGAGCAATTTTTTTGAAACCATGGATAAGCCAAAAATTCGTTTTATTTTTTAATATGAGTTTCATTGTGGAACCAATGCAGTGCAGACAGCTCAAAATATCAACAAAGTGTTTGGGAAGGATGTGGCTAATGAACGCACAGTACGTTGATGGTTTGAGAAGCTCTACTTTGGTGATTTTAATCTTGAAAATGAGCTACGTGGGTGACCTGAGACCAATTTGGATAATGATGAGCCGAAAGCTGTAGTGGAAGTGATTCTGTCTCAACCTGCGTGTGAATTAGCAGCAAGGTTTGACGTTACTATTCCAACAATATGTACCATTTGAAACAAATGGGCAAGGTAAAGAAGCTGGATAGATGGGTACTGCAAGAATTAAATGAGCATCAGAAGAGAAATTATCTCAAAACTTGCCTTTCTTTGCTGTCACAACATAAAGGTGAACCACTTCTACACCGTCTTGTTATGTGTGATGAAAAATGGATTCTTTTTGACAATTGCAAGTGTTCATCACAAAGGTTGGATAAAGATGAAGTGCCAAAAGACAGTCCGAAACCAAATATTCATCAAAAAAGTTAATGATGTCTGTTTGTTGGTCCAGCGCTGGTATTATCCATGACAGCTTCATGAAACCTGGTCAAGTGATTACAGTGGATGTCTACTGCAACCAAGCAGATAAAGTGAAGAGGATGCTTGCAATTAAGCAGCCGAGATTGGTCAATAGAGACAAACCCACCCTCTTGCAAGACAACCCTTGACCACGTCGCATAAACAACGCTGCTCAAACTACAGAAGCTGGACTTGGAAATTCTCTGTCATCCACCATATTCACCAGACCTTGCGCCTACTGACTTCCACTTCTTCCAGGCTTTGGACCACTTCTTGCAAAGAAAAATATTCAGTTCTCAACAAGCTGTGGGAAACCCCTTTCAGGATTTCATCAGCATTCGCTTTCCAGGCTTCTTCACTGCTGGCATAAGCAAGATACCGTTAAGATGGCAAAACTGTGTCAATAGTTTATGCACATTCTTTGATTAATTGTACTGCTCCTTGTTTGAGGTATAATAAACTAAACTTTTGATTCAAAATCGGACGTTTCCTATTTAATGACCTAAGACTAATGCAGCACCCTCTCTAAATTAAGTGTTGAACATTACTCATCTATAATCCTAAATGAAAATCATTGACAATGCCACTATCCTTTGTAGTAGCATTGGTGCAAAGTTTGCTTTCTAATATGGAAGTGAGACACATACAAGGCTGGCTATATATGTATTACATTTGATATCATGTTGCAGAATTAGTTTAAGAAACCATTGGAAAGGACCTAAAGCTATATACCAGTTTTATGATATTTATAGTTGTGCTAAAGATAATGGCAAAAGATCAGTCTTTAACTTAATTGGAGAAAAAGATTGGCATCTGGATTTAATTACAATTTAGTTCTAGATTCAAGATCAGATTATTTTTATGCTGAACAACATCATTTCACAAGGTAAGACCTAAATTGTCAGCTTTGTGCTTTCATAACAAATGAGTGTAGTATAAATGAGAACTTTGAACAAGAATTGGGTTCTCTCATACATTTTTTCATTCATTTTGTTCATTAAGCAAGTACTTACTGAGTGCCTACTCTGTGCTCTTCACTGTGTATGGTGCTAGGGATGCAGAGGTGGACAGGGCAGCAAGACCCCTGCCCTCATGAAACTTAAGGTCTATTGGAGGAGTTAAACAAGAAAACAAATAAACAAGATAGGTATAAATCTTAATAAATGCAGTGAAGGAAGTAAATGAGGTGATGTGATAGAAAGCAGTGGGAAGAGACTACTTTGAGTAAGTTGGTTAGTAAGGAACCTGCCGTGGCTGGGAGTGATGGTTGGTGCGTTTGGGGAAGAGCAAGAAAACCAGGTTCTGGGTGCACACTGGGCAATAGGGAATGGCGGAGCATGAGGCAGGGCTCACATCTCACAGGCTTTGGGGGCCTTGGAGGCAAATGTGAGAATTTTATTGCAAGAAGAGTAGACAGTCATTTATAATTTTTAAAGCGGGATATAGTATGATCTGATTACTGTTTTTAAAAGCTCTCTCTGGCTTTCTCTGGAAAATGAATTATAGGGGAGCAAAGGTGGTAGCAGGGGAATTAAAGCAGTATGGATGACTTACTGATAAATTTTGGAGATAAAACCAGTAGCACTTGCTGATTTGGTAGGAGAGGGGAAAGAAATAATCAAAAATATCCCCACTTTGTACTTGAGTAAACTGGGTGTATGGCAGTGTCATGTACTAGATAGTGGAGACTAGAGAGAGAAGAGGCAGGACAGGCAGTATCTAGGTGAAAATCAAGATGTAGATTTGGCCATGCTGAGATTAAAATGCATGTTAAGCATCAATTTGGAGGTGTCAGGTACACAGCAGCATCAAGTGTGGACCTCCTAGAGTGATCAGAGTTGGAAATACACACACTGAAATATGTAAATCTTCAGCAAATATAGATGGCATTTAAAGGCCAGGTAAGACTACTTCAAAAAGGCAGTGCAGTGTGTACTGAGAAAATGCGAATGGTCCAGGACTTATTATCAAGGACCTTCATCATTTAGAGGTCAGGGAGAGGGGAAAGAGCAAGGAAATAAGACCCAGGAGTCACTAAGAAAGTGATATGAAAACCACTGGAGTGTAGTGTCATGGAGACCAAGAGAGGAGAGTGTTTCAGGAAGGGAGGAGAAGGTCAGCTGCATCATCTGTAGCTGAAATATAAAGGTAGAGGCATCACCAGTGATTTTGACAGTGTGGGGTTTGGTAAGGAACCTTGATGAGGCATCTCAGAAGTGTGGAAGACAGACATCAGATTAGCATGTGCTAGAGCATGAATGGTGGGAGAAAAAGGAAAGCAAGTTAAGTCAAATCCCTTAAGTACTCTGGCTTGAAATGGAGAATAAAAAAGGTTGCTGGAGAGAATATGGGGTCAAAGGAAATATACATTTTTTTAAAGATATAAAACTCTTAACCATGATTTTGCATACTGACTAGCAGCAGTCCCCCACCTTTTTGGCACCAGGGACTGGTTTTATGGGAGAGTTTTTCCCCAAATTGGGTTGGGAAAGGGGGAAGCTCAGGAGCTCAGATGCTTAAGACAATTTTCTACAGACGGGGCTGGAGTGGGGCAGAACTCTGGCCTTGATAGGATGCCCGATGCCCTCGGGGTTCCTAGCAGGCCCCACGGACCCTACTGATCCAGGCCCAGGGGGATGGGGACCGCAGCTGCTTAGAATGGCTACCTTAACACATTGACTGCCACGCTAGAAAAAAATTTTTCCTCGGGGCCACAGTGTTTTATTAGTAAAATAATTTTCTTACTAAAATAGAATAAAAACTTCGAAAACAAAATGATTCCTTTTAATTTAATGAAAAATTTGTTATTGATTTCTATTCATTTAATCTACGTTTTTAGAATTAAATTGTTAATATTAATTGTAATAGTAAGAGCATCAACAAGTAAGATTTTCACGAACCAATGGCAAGGTTTTGCCCAGGTTTTGCTTCACGAGCAAAACTCGGGCTCAAAACTAGCATGAGTTAAATGCAACTCACACAGCAGTTAATGTGTTAACTGAAAGGAGGAATTCATGATTCCTGTACATGACAATGGTATTATCTTTCAAGAACAAAATCCCAGAAGAGACAAGGAAGGTGGGATCCAGAGCATAAGTGGCCTTTTGTAGAAGAAGGGACTCCTCTCCCATTCTGACAGGAGGGAAGGTGAGGAGAATGGGTCCAAATGCAGGCAGTGTGTAGATTTGATGATAGGAAGATGAGTGAATTCTCACTTGATAGCTTCTATTTTCTTAAAGTAAAAGATATAATCACTAGTGAAGAATGAGTAGGGAAAAGAATTGGGATAAACTGTTCCAACTAACTTAGAAGAAAACGTGTTAAATAATCATTTTGGAGAGTAGAAAATTGAGTTTATTAGGAAACATATAAGAATTTCCTGGCAATTTTTAGTGCCATGTGATGTTCTTGTCAATTTTATATGGAACCAGTCAGCCCACTGTGTGCTTTCTTCCAGCAACATTAGATGCCCATACACAGATGCCGATAATGGAAGAAAACTGTGTTGAATGTTGAAACTGGATTACAATTTTCTGAGTGTGACCAAGAGGTGAAAATATTTATAAAGCAGTGACTATAATGATGGACTATGGAATTAAAATCATGTAAAGAAATAAGTGATGGGGCTATGAATTTGACTTTCTGTCAATTTTGCGGTGGCTTATGCATGTAATCCTAGTACTTTCGGATGCTGAGGGAGGAGGATCACTCAAGGTCAGGAGTTTGAGACCAGCCTGAGCAAGAGCAAGACCCCGTATCTACTAAAAATGGAAAGAAATTAGCCGAACAACTAAAAATATACAGAAAAAATTAGCCATGGTGGTGCATGCCTGTAGTCCCAGCTACTCAGGAGGCTGAGGCAGGAGGATCGCTTGAGCCCAGGAGTTGAGGTTGCTGACATCATGGCACTCTAGCCTGGGCAACAGAGTAAGACTCTGTCTCAAAATAAATAAATAAATAAAAGAAGTAAGTTATGCTAAGAGATAGTGATGGGTAGTGAAAAAGTGGATGGCTCAGTGGAAGCCATTATGAAGCAGTAGAATTTTTGAAAGTAGTATTTGGATAAACGAAAAGGATAGAAGGGTACCGTAAGAGTGAGACACTTAAGCACGATGAAGGAGGTAGGATATTCCAGGTAAAGATAGGGACTAGGTTATTATTATGGGAGTGGAAGGCTGTCCACTCGGTGGAAGGGAATAAGGTTACTGGAGGCAACAAAGTCAAAGAATTAAGATGTCAGGATATTGGCCATTCACAGGCTGCTGGTGTCACTCAGAAGGATGACAGAGTAGGAGATACTTCAATGAATCTTCAAAGAATGACCTAAGTTGATAAATGACACCGGTAAGAAAGTTTGGTGGGTGGCATATTTGAGTGGCATAAGTAGTTTGGGTTTTTAATGAGACTAAATGAATTATAGACGGGAAAAGTTGGGCGAGAACACTCATCCCCACCTCCTGAACCTGAGGCACATAGAGTAAAAATGAAAAAGCACTCACTAGGGAGGACTAGTAAAACAGCGGTGTGCTCAGGGTACATTCAGATTTGGCTGATGGCAAGGTGGAGGAAATATTTAAATAAGAGATTGAGGGTAAAGGAATATTTAGTGAACGTAGACATGAGGTTTTGGAGGTAACATTAAAATGTTTAGAATGGAGTAGAGATGTGGAGAATTAGAAAATGTGCAAAGAACACACTGGGGAAGAAAGTCTGAGTAATAATGAGTGATATGATCCTGGAGGTCACTGCTGGTGACCACGGATGTGGGGCCAGATGAAATTAGTCCTGAGAGGATCAGAACAGGGAAATAAGAACAATTGGTTCTGTCTGTGTGCCTGAAAATGCATCTGCCATAGAAGATCTGGTGCTCTCCCTGGGCTTGCAGGTGAGGCGATGACCCTGGCACTGCTGTTTCTGGCCAAGGATGCAGAGGCTTTGTGGATTCTCTTTTATAACTCATATCATGATGCCCGCGTCTTCAAAACTACCATGTTAAAGGGGAAAAAGTACTGGCCTGAGAAGGCCACTTTAGTAATATCACGTTACTTTTCAGTAGAGGGATACTACATTTGGAACTTAGATTTCTTGCATCCTAATCTTTTCTAAGGTTGGGAGGCAATGTGGCATTCAAATGAAAGTGAACTACATTATGACAAAAATTATACTGGTTTATAACCAAATGCTGTGTGTGCTATGCTGTTCTTTTAGTGCATACTAAAGTAGAGGGTTAAGCTTGAGGAGATGCTAGGAGGAATGTTATGAAAAAACAGTTGGCTAGTTATTAAGGTGCTTCAAAACTTGACATTTTCACCATGGCCTGGGTTTGACCTTAAACTTGTAGACTATAGATTTGATTTTGTGATTATCCCAAATATCTTTTAAACAACTGCTTTGAGGGAAGCTGTACCTACAGAGACCATATTAAATATGAAGTATTTCCTGACCTGAGTGAGTTTACCATCTTGTAAAAGATACAGTCAATTGGCAGTTATAACACTCTAATCATGTACGTTGGAGCAACAGTGAAATTAACCATGAGGTCAGGGTGTCAGGGCAGACCACTCCAATAAATAGGCTTCTATGCATCAATAAATAATTGTTACAGACACCTCTGTATAAAATCAGAATTCCAATTTTTAAATTTGTAGGTTTAAAAGATGTATATATAGAAAATCAGATTTATTGTGATAATTTAAATGGCAACAATTATAATTTCAATGTATTTGGTTGTTATCTGTTGGAAGTGATTGGATTTTAAATTAATTATTAAATTAATACATCATAAAATTTCTTAAATTAATTGTTAAAATAATTAAACATTTAAAACATTATATTGTTTCTCCTATCCTGTTTTAGTGGATATATTTATTCTCATGTCTTCTATAAATACAATAAACATAAATAAGTCAAATTTAAAATTGTACTTGACAAGTTGCAAGATCTGATCTTGTAAAAGCCTTGGGCTAACAAAAATAAAAGAGGAAATATTTTCAGCCTTGTCTTTGACCAATATAAACTGTGTTCATATTCAAGAATGTATTGGAATGACTTTAGCACATCTCACCATTTATCTGACATTTCTCCCTTAAGATTTTAACTGCATTTCAGAATTGCAGTGACTCATTCATCCAGTAAACATTTATTTTCCAGCTTCTGTGTTTAAAATACCAAATGAGCTCTCAGTATGACATCAAGATAAATGAGTCAGGGGCTCCCAGCCACCACATCTTACAAATACATCCTGACCAATAACAAGTTAAATAGTACATTATAGGAAATAATTATCTTCCAAAATATTTTAGATAAATAATATATTGGTTATGCAGAAACCATTATAATCCCTTATCATCCAGGTTTTCCCTAGACCAGATTCCTCCTCCATATAATAGGAAAATTCTGTTCAGTATAAGTCATTAGCTGAGATGAATGAAGTTCAAAGAAAATATATTGCTTACATAATATATTCTAAAGTCCTCAATAACCACATAATAAACTCTTGTTAATTCAACAGCAATAATATCTAATTCCGTTTGAACTGTAGGAACCAGAAAATAAAGATCTGTATGTTTTCACTACTTTTCTGTTGTTGTTGTTTAATAAAAATTAAAAAAAAAAAAACCTACCATTGGAGTGTATTTCTATATGTGAATATATGTCTTAACTCATTTTGTCAATTCAATTTTTACTATAACATTTCACTTTTTGTAATTACTGAACAGTATTTTGTTATCTTTTGTTTGTTTTCACTTGTAAATCTTAGGAGTGTCCTTTCTTTTTCTTTCTTTTTTAAGTAAAAACAAGGTATGGCTTACCTCCTTTGCATATTTGTGACTGTACAAAAGAAGGAAATAAAGAAAAAAAGAAGAAGGAAGGAAAGAGGAAAAGGCAATCAAAAAGAAGGAAAGAAAAGAAAAAGAACAAACTGTACAAAACAGAGTATGAGTTTGCTATGTATTTGTGGAGATAAACTCTTCTGAGGATGTTTTTTCTCTCCCTCTTGGATCTTAGGTCCAGTCCTTATCATTATCATCAGTCCACTCAGGGCCTGCTTTTCTCTAGTTAGTTTATTATTTTTAATATTGTAATAAGCATCCAAGAACCCCCCACATCCAAAAAAATGGTAAGAGTTTTTTTTAAAAAAAAAATAGTGGACTATATAGCTACTCCCTGAAATACATTACTACTCCCTGCTGAGTTTTTAAATATATTTTGTAAGTCCTTGTCCTTTTATCATGTTATCATTTGAAACTATGATTTTCAGTGTGTGCCTTTGAAAAACAATCACTCTTTTTGTATAATTTTTACAGCAGGTGCAACTCTTTTCATTTTGTGTCTCATCAAATCATACTATGGAGTGCAGCTTGCTCTCTCTCTCTCTCTCTCTCTCTCTCTCTCTCTCGCTCATATTTCTTCTCCTCTATATTTCTTTTCTTCTTATTCTTTGCTTTGTTATTTACATTTTCTACAAATTCTTCTCTTTCCCCAATCCTTTTCCAATGTATGAGTGAGATGATGAGGATAGGTATTAAGAAAGCAAAGAGTAGAATGATAGTTACCAGAGGCTGGGGGTGGGGGCAAAAGGGAGATATTGTCAAAGGATATGAAGTTTTAGTTAGACAGGAGGAATGAGTTTTTTGAGATGCATATCCTAGTGACTATAGTTAAGAAAAGTGTGTTGTATTTTTCAAAATTGCTGAGAGAGTGAATTTCAAATGTTGGTACTACAAAAAAACAGAAAAGATTTGGATAGTGAGTAAAACCCACTTTCAGGCCTGGTTTTTCCCCTTCACCAAAGTTTCAGAAAAAAGGATAGGACAGTGGTTACATACTTGACAATATGTATAATTTGGCTGTAAATCAGAGTTTTATATTAATATGTTTCCAAACTCTCACTTTAGAACTGATACAGAGTTCCTAAATAAAAGGTAAAGTATGACATTTATTTTACTAGAGTTAAGGATTTTGGTTTTCGTGATTGAAATTATCACACCAAGAAATTATCACATCAACACGATATTTTTAAAAATTCTTCTATTGACAGAGAAGTTTCTCTTTATGTCAGCTGGGAACAGGCTTGCATAGTACAGGACTTCTCTTATGAAAGAAAATAATTTGTTAAAGCTGTGTCCCCTTACATTTTGCCTACAGATAGCTGTTGCATGCCGTGGAAAAGAACAAGAAATCATTCTCAGATGTTCCCTTACATGTTGCTCAAAGCCAAAGGCCACCATGTAGCAGCTCTTCAAAATTAGGGCGTCCAACGAGGCTCCTGGAAAAAAACCTTTACAGATGTTTTATGTGATACTGAATGCATTTTTTTTTATTTGAAAGAGGGGCTGTCAATTACTTTAGTAACAGGATAAACTTGCTTAACTGATAAAGTATGAACATAAAATTCTCCACTAGAATATGCTTTATAAATGAATGATAAAATGTTGTTTGATTGACTCACTAATTAGTACATAATTGGTGGTTCTCTTCCACATCCAGCAATCAATGATAAAACATTTTCCACGCATCCTTCCGTGTTCTTTGAGATTGTCAATAACCATACGTCTTCCGTAGCAATTTACAGATAGGAGGAAATAAAGCTCTTCTGCCACATGAAGTTAGCACAGTGGGGGAATAAGGTGTTTGTCACTTTGCTTAGTTGGACAGCAGAATTTGTCTATGATTTGTATTTATTTGAATGCCTTCCCAAGGGTCTTTAAAATAGAACCTTGCATCGTCAACACTTTAAAGAAACCTTTGAGAATCTTTTTAATTTGATCAAGTCCCATTTATTTATTATTTTTGTTGCTGTTATTGCCATTGGGGTCTTCTTCATAAATTCTTTGCCTAGATCGATATCTAGAAGAGTTTTTCCAACAATTTCTTCTAGAGTTCTTATGATTTCATGCCTTACAATTAAGCCTTTTATCCGTCTTGTATTAATTTTTGTAAGTGGTGAGTGGTGAGAGATAATGGATCCTCTTTAATTCTTCTGCATGTGGCTATCCATTTTTCCCAGAACCATTTGTTTAATAGGGCTTCTTTTTCCCAGTGCATATTGTCGTCTGATTTGTCAAAGATCAGTTGGCTGTATACAGATGGTTTTATATCTGAGTTCTCTGTTTTGTTCCATTGGTTTGTGTCTCTGCTTTTGTACCAATTCCAGACTGTTGGGGTTACTATAGCCCATGTAGTATAGTGTGAAGTCTGGTAATGTGATGCTTCCAGATTTGTTCTTTTTGCTTTAAGATTATTTTGGATATTCAGGCTCTTTTCTGGTTCCAAACAAAGCATAGAATTATCTTTGTAAGTGTGATTTGTAAGCTGTATCTCCTTAATATTTGAACACAAGAACCTAAGTATTACTACTGAATCACCTGCTGTTGTAAACTTATCTACTCCATATAGATGAATGCACATGAAACCACAACAGCATTGTATTTATTAATAAGTGCTATTCTTTTGACCAATGCATTCCTTTCTAGTGTTATAAAAGTCCTGGCAGTGTATGTCAATTGTCTTCTACTATCTCATGTTAAAGATCTTATGGGAATAATTCAGATTACCTTCCATTTGCTATCTTTACCTGTTTAAAAATAATTTAAATTTCATTTATGGTATCTTCAAACAATGTATTTACTTAAAAGGGGGCATTCATAAATGACACCATCTATCAACTAACAGAAAGCATAGTGCTATTTCTACACAAAGAATACAAACTTATTGTTATGTTGTTAAATCTTGCTTTGATCATCTGCTTTTGTTAAAAATACAAATTCTAAAGAAATAATAATTTTATCTATCATTCTACAATAATAGCTAATTGTATACATAATTTTACCCTTTACAGATGATTTAATAAACACTGACATTTAGGACCAAAAAATTATGTTTTAAAAATTGAAACCTAATAAAATGAAAACAACATGGGCATGGAAACCACACAGAGTTGGGTTGTCTAGATAAGAACTGTTTTAACTATAAAGGAATAAGAATTCACACTAGGCCTATGTAAATGTGTCTTCATCTTCAACATGGACACGCATCTACAGATACACATTGGCAAGCAAGCCTCATCAAAGTTTGAGGAAAACCAACCAGTAGAATTGTCATCACACTCAGCTTGTAAATGAAACACCACAATTTATTTTTTTGTCACTGTGGCATTGTTGCTATTGTCCATCAGTAAGTTAAAGGTTGTATTAATTGGGATACATCCATCTTTGTACTGCTAATGCAGCTATTACAAAAAATATGGTATATTTGTAGAAAGATAAAATATATTCTTTAACAGGAAAGTTTTTTAAATACTATAGGCGTAGGCAAAGAATTTATGACTAAGACCTCAAAGACAAATACAGCAACAACAAAAATAAATAAATGCGACTTAATTAAATTAAAAAGCTCCTGCACAGCAAAAGAAATAATCAACAGAGTAAACAAGCATCTTACAGAATGGCAAAAAAATGTTTACAAACTATATATCCAACAAAGGACTAATATCTAGAATCTACAATGAATTCAAACAAATCAGCAAGAAAAAAACAAACAACCCCATCAAAAAGTGGACAGAAGACATGCACAGAATTTTTTCAAAATAAGATAGACAAATGGCCAACAAACATATGAAAAATGTTCAGCATCACTAATCATCAGGGATCCATAATGAGATGCCACCTTACCCCGTCAGAATGGCCATTATAAAAAAGTTAAAAAACAATAGGTGCTGGCATGGATGCAGAGAAAACAGAATGCTTAGACAATGTTGGTGGGACTGCAAACTAGTGCAACCCCTATGGAAAACATTATGGAAATTCCTCAAATAGCTAAAAGTAGACCTACCATTTGATACAACAACCCCACCACTGGGTATCTACCCAAAGGAAAAGACATGATTTTATCAAAAAGACACCTGCACCAGAATGTTTATTGCAGCACAATTCACAATTGCAAAGATATGGAATAAACCTAAGTGCCCATCAATTCATGAGTGGACAAAGAAGATGTGTGTGTGTGTGTGTGCGCGTGTGTGTGTATACATATATATATATATATATATATATATTTAATATATAGTGCAGTACTACTCAGCCATAAAAAGGAATGAAATAACGTCTTCTGCAGTAACTTGGATGGAACTGGAGACCATTATCCTAAGTGAAGTATCTCAGGAATGGGAAAACAGATACCACATGTTCACACTAATGAGTGGGAACTAAATGATGGGTACCCACAGGCACAAAAAGATGTAAAAGACATTGGAAAGTAAGAAAGGGGCAGAGTAGGAGGGGTCTGAGGGATAAAAACTTAACTATTGGGTACAATGAACACTGTCCTGGTAATGGGCACACTGAAAGCCCTGACTTCAGCATTACACAGTGTATCCATGTAACAAAAACATTTGTATCCCATTAATATTTTGAAATTTATTTATTCATCTATTTTTTTTTTATTTCAGCATATTACGGGGGTACAAATGTTTTGGTTACATATATTGGCTTTGCCCCACCAGAGTTAAAAAACAAAGTATTTTCCTATTTTTGTTAGCAAAATAAAAACATATTTACATTTACAAGTAAATCCTTACTAAAAGATATGGAACAATGCATATCAAACTCTTAACAGCAGCCCCCTCTGTGGAAAAGAGTGGTTAGGGATGGAGGTGGTGGTGCATGAAGGGGAATTTCATATATGGTCTGTGTAATCTTGTATAGTTTAGATTTGTTTTAGGGTAGAAATATATTCATTTGTTTCTTCTTTAAGTAAAATATGAAGAATGTAATTGGAAATCACTATAGAAGAACTTTTTAGAAAGAAACTAAAGTTCTTTAGAGACTATATGTCTGCCTACTGGGTCCTATTAAATTTCGTTTTTTTTCTAGACTGGTTTACTTTCTTAATCCAAGAAAAACATGTTTTTGAGAAGAAAGGGAACATGCCTTACTGAGTCTGCAGATTTTGAGCACACAGTGAGCTCACAATGCTCACAGTGCAATCAAGTTATTACACACCGGGGAAGAAAACTGACATTACATGGATAGAATCCCAAAGAATGTCTAGAAAACTATCATAGGATGTCATAAATATGGGGAATGGGACAGGGACATTTTCTGTGAGAAGGGCCTGCTTGACTACTTGGAGTGATAGGCCACAATCATGCCTTTGCCGAAAAGAACAAATTTATAGGCAAAGGATAGAGATAACATTTAAGGCATATTCAGGGAACAAAGACTGGGACACTCCGGGAGGCTGAGGTGAGAGGATCACTTGAGCTCGTGACTTTGAGACCAGGCTGAGCAAGAGTGAGACCTCATCTCTACTGAAAAAATAGAAAAAAATTAGCCGGGCATGGTGGTGCATGCCTGTAGTCCCAGCTACTCGGGAGGCTGAGGCAGAAGGATCGCTTGAACCCAGGAATCTGAGGTTGCTGTGAGCTAGGCTGACGCCACGACACTCTAGCCCGGGCAACAGAGTGAGACTCTGTCTCAAAAAAAAGAGTGGGACAGGTAAAATGCACACTGATGAAACATCCTGGGGAAGAAAACAGGAAGAAAGAAAGTTGCTGTGAATTGTAAATGGACCTGTAAACCAGATATAAAATTAGCATTGCCAGAGGAAGTGACAGGCAGTATGAAGTAGACGCAGTACATTGAAGGGACAGAACATGCCGGGGAAGTGGGAATGACAACCCATTGCATTAAGATTCTTAAAAAAAAAAATCTCACCTTGAATACAAAAGTGGAATGTAGTATAAGGGCTAGGACGGAGCAAACCAAGAACTGAACTTTGCCCCCTCTCTGTTTCTCTGGTGTGTCTGCATCATTCTTTTCTTTCTCTCTGCAGATGAGCTTTCACGAATGTCAGTCCACACTGCCATAGATGGCCACTCCCACAGCTCCTGCTCTGCATGACGTAGCCCCATAGACAGAGGTACTGGACTCCCTCTCACCCAAATCTCTCAGCACAGGGAGAGAGAGAAATCTGGTTAGCCAAGGTGGGCTCAAGAACCCACCCAGTAGTCTGCCAGTGAGGAGTAGTGAGCAGTCGGGTGCAGTCATGACTCTGGAGGCTCCGTCCCGCAGTGGGGGTGTGGTTCCCAGAGCACGCAGGGGCATGAGTTGTGACCAGATACCCTCTCTGTCTATCACCTATATGACTACTAACTGTATATAGCCATTGTGGAGATTTTACTTTTGGAGCTGTCAATAATAAAAGTATTTTAATAAGAAATATTTTGTGGCAAAGCATTGGTCATATGACACTGGTCACGCCAGTTCACCATTTATAATAACAATTTTTATTTTACAAACTCCCTCTCTGCTATGAGAGAAAATAAGTGGGAATTTTATTCAGGGGGAAAACAGAGAGACTTCTGTCTAATCAAGAAGTGCTGAAACCAAACTTGGGAGATTTTTATTTTCTAGTCTTCTGAGGGAGCCTATGTGTTTACCCAGGGCTGTCCATGTCTCGGTACTATTTAAATACTGTAATCAGCTGATATCCACAGGCTTTGGTTTCTCCATTCTGCCCGATTTTACAAATGGAAAAGCTGAAGCACTTAAATTTTCTCAATGCTACATAAGACTAAGAAAAACAGACTCAGTTACTTTAAGTACTAGAAAAGTCTCCAGCACTAAAAAAAGGATGCCTAGAAGAGACAGGAAGCTATCAACCATGCTAAGTAAACAACACAAAAATTTAATAATTATGACAGATAGCAAACAAGGAGTAAATTGGGCAGAAAACCCATGAGTAACTGTTGAGTCATTTGTATAATGATAAATACAATTTTGGAGGAAGGCATTATCCTAACAATTAGACACAGTTTAACAATTTCTGTATTTCCCATATAGGGGCACTCCCACTAAATTGAACTATTAAAGAAGAGTTTGTTGTAACAGGACAAATAGCTGTTCTTTATAGACTTAGCGTCCTAAGGGAGAAAAGAGTCACAAGAAGACTAAGTACATAAAACCAAAATTAGGATTCAACAGATTTTAAGTAACATATAATATAGACAAAATAGACAATGAGGGCAGAGTCAAAGTTGGGCATGAGTTACAGACACTCAAAGTGATAAGGAAGAACTG
The DNA here is from genome assembly GCA_963574885.1 of Lepilemur ruficaudatus. Lineage (NCBI taxonomy): Eukaryota > Metazoa > Chordata > Mammalia > Primates > Lepilemuridae > Lepilemur > Lepilemur ruficaudatus. The sequence continues at coordinate 14,588 of CAUYRT010042772.1, read as the reverse complement.
TGATTACCCACAAGCTATACGGAAGGAAAGGTAAGAATTAGCGAATTTGAGGTAGGAAGCCCAAGTAGGCAGAGCTATAGGAGGATTCCATAGAGTAAAACTGAATCTGTTAACAATGATGATCATTCCTCATGTTTCTGATTCTCAGACCTGTAAACACTGCCTCAGTTCCAGAACTATCCTCCATTTCCTAGTTGGGAGGCCAGGCTCATGATGTGTCTCGATTGTGACTTTCATATGACACCATCACCTTTGTCATATCACTTATGTCTTCACAATGGCTTCTGTGCTGGCCTGACTGAGTCGCTGTTCTTTATAACTGGAGGAGCTAAAGTAGAAAAATAGAGTAAGTGTGGCCAGAAAATGGAAAATCTAAAGAAGGCATTGCATTTGGAGACTTGCATGATTGGAAAATATTAATATTAATGATGGGAATAGGGAAATTAAAATAAAAGATTAGGTAAGCTCAATTTTAGGTATGTTAAGTTTTAGTTAGGTTAATTTTGAGGTGACCAAAACTGAAACATAAATGTCTCCTAAATCTGGAAAGTTCATCATGAGGTGTCAAGATATATCTATTTTACTCATTTACCCAGCATTCATTGGGGCTTCTAAATCTGAGAACTTAAAATTTTCTTCCTAATAGTTTTGGGACATTTTGTTGCATTGTTGCTTTACATGTCCCTTTGCTTCATTCCCTTATTCTCACTTTCTGGAAAACCTACTGTCAAATATTTGTATCAATCTTTCGTGTTCTTTGGCTTTTCTTTCATTCTTTGTATGTCTTGGTATTTTTAACTGCTTCTGGGAGAATTCCTTGGCACCTTCTTCTAGTTTGTTCTTTAGCTGTGCCCCTTCTCTTACTCAGCTCATCTATTATGATTTAAATGTTAATGATCATTTTGGTGTCATTTCGCAGAAATTAATTGATTCTTTGTTATGGATGTTATACCCTTTCATTTCCCTGATGGCGTTAATTACACTTGATCCAAATTCTTGAGAAGTTTCTTCTGTTAACTTTTTGTTATCTGTAATAATATTTATCACCTGCTTTTATGGCATTGGCTTTCTTCAGATGTCGCTGTTCTCACCTTTGGAACTGAGATTCCTTGTTAGCTCAAGAAAAAGTCTAGTGAAGTGGTAAACTACGATGTCCGGAGCCCGCAGGCCTGTGATGAAGCCCTTGCTGTACCATCTGCTGGGCTTGTAATAGTGTTATTCCCTAAGGTACCTTGTGACTAACGACTTCACATTTCTATGCATCAGTGTCCTTACCTGTAAAATGAAGACAATAACTCTTACTTCACAGTTTTTTGTGAGAATTAAATTATTATGCAAAGTTTGAAAAGGAAACCTACGACTCAATAAGTATTGGTTTTAATGTTCTGAGAATAATGAAGTGTTTTGGTGTTAATAAATGCTAGCTTTTAATATTATGTGACTACTGAAACATTTTATTGTATCCAGACTCTAGTGGCTGTATGAGAGGTTAGGCTGTGTATGGGAGAAGGAAAGCTATCCCCTTGGAAAGTTTGCGAAAAATCAACTCACAAAAGGCAGATTGATTGGAGAAAAGGCATACAGATTTATCTGATTATAGCTTTACACAACACGGGAGCCTTCAGATTGAAGATGTAACTCCCCAGTCAGGTGCAGAAGCTCATATACCCTCTTGAGTTTACAGAAAGAATGAAGGCGTGGATCCTGGCACAACAGGTTATGGAAGTGGGTAGAAGAGGAATTCTGTTGAGGAGTAATAAATGATTACTAGGGAGAATTCAATGGGCTTTAAGAACGTATAATGGTCTGGGACAGAGTTTGTTGAGCCTGCAGAGTTGACAATGGTTTGTGACAATAGTCTGTCCAAGTTTGTTGACAGACCTTAGTTTTCCTTCTTGCAATATGGGTTCAGTTAATGAAAACTCACCGAAGGGACTGGAGTCATTGTTTTCTTCCTCAGTGGGTCCAGAGTTCAGGCAGATAAGGAAACTTCAGAGAACAACTTTATCTTATGTTCTAGGAGAGACAGTGGTTGGGGAGGTCAGAGAGAACCTAAGGCTCCACTTAAGCATGTATTATACAAAGAGCCATATTTTGGGGTACTGGCTTCTGAGCCCCAACAGCTGCATTTTTGAGGAGAGTATGCTCATAGTTTGCCCTCTAATCGGAGAGGCTTTCTGATGTTGCTGAATGTAGTCAGCCACCTGGGGCATTGCGCTCCAGCAGGGCTGGGGTCGGGGTTGGGGCCGGCTGGTCCCTGCGTGTGTGTAGGTGGGGCACTCCCTGGCTACTCCAATCTAGTGTCACTACTCTTCACCCTCTTGGGAGTGTGTCTGTCTGTTGGCCTCTATAATCTGACACCTATAGGGATTTATGATAGAAAAATGAAGTGCATCCTGTGCTCTGACCCCCATCTTGAGCCAATTCGTAGGGATTGTTTTGAATGTGAGTTGCATAATAGGATTTGAGAAATAATTCTGTATTTTTGATATACCCTCTTCTCTGCCAATAGGCCTTAGAATTTTCCCTGTGTAAAAAAGTTTGCTTTTAGCTATGGACATGGCACTATCCAAAAGTGTCATAAATACAGATCTTTGTTTTAGTTTTAGTTTCGTAGTTTATGATATGTGGCTATAATGGCTAAATATATCCATTAATAACATAGAGCATACATTTTTCCTGGTGAGCTGAGGTTTTCTTTAATAAATAGATTTAGAAATAAGAGTTGGGAACAACTGGAAAATATCTTAAGTCCTTGGCTTTTTTGTACTGATGAAATATTAGAAGAGATGCCAGAGTTTCTTCTGCTATTACTTAAATGAACTGTCTTAATTATTTTCATGGAATCAAATGATGTCTATAAGGGCAGAAAATGAGAAGACACAGGTACCCTAGTAGTATGTGTGTGTCCTCTCCACATCCCAAAGGATACTCTGAGCAGGAGATCAGCAGCGGCCGCTGCTCAAGCACCGTGGGGAGAAGGGACTCAATTTTCCAGGCAGGGTGCCATTGAGGCCTCGGCATTTTGACAAGATGACGTGTTCCGTGTCTGAGCTCATGCAGGGCGATGGCATGGCGCCTTCATCCCTCTGCCTGCAGAGCTCTCATTGTGGCTACTGGTTACCAGCACCAAGGAATAACGTCTGCTAAAAATGATGCTAGGAGAAAGATTTAGAAGGGGGATGAGAATTGATGTTGACTCTTTTTCCCCCTTGATCGCATAGGTATTAATATTGCCTGAATTTGGTGCTTATTCAGATTCTCCTTGGTAGAAGTGTTGAATGCCTATAATGCCCTATCTAAGAATTGAAGTTTGTGTGACATTGCCTTGAAAACCTCAAACTACAATTTCATTCTTCTGTGCATCCTGACTTCTCTAGGTTGGATACAATTCATTGACCCAGAAAGTATCTGATGGCATTTAAACAAGCTCTCTGACTCAGTTGTTTAAGGAAAGTTCTGGTTCATCAAAACTAAAAGTTTTCTTTTTTTTCTTTTTTTTTTTTAGACTAAGCCATTAATCATTAATCTGATAGCTCAGTATGCACCTTGGTTTAAAATGTGCTGCTCTTTTTTTAAAATGGTAACATTACATTTATTGTGGTTCACATCTGTAGGATCTTCCTTTCTTTCTTTTGCTTAAAGAGCTTTGATAATGTTGGGCTGATTAATATAGTAAGAGATTTGCAAGAAAAGGAATTTCAGAATAAACCAAAGATGAATTGTCACTGATCTTAGTAGAAGAGCAAAGGATAAATGAAAGCTTGACTTTCATAATTGATCTTTTTGTTTTATAGTTTATTTCCATTTCAGTAAAAAAAAGAAAAGACTAAGTCTACACACCTATCACATAATCCTGAAGTAAACATGAGAATTATTTATAGCATGCAGTGCATAGAGTAATATGAGCTTAGTGATTTACATCATGGGTAAAATCCTGACTCGGCCCTTACTGGCTGTGTGGTATTGGGCAAGATTCCTACTGTACTGTGACTCAATGTCCTCATATATAAAGTACGAATAATAATAGTATCTGTTAATAGGGTTATTAAGAGGACTATGTGAGTCAACACTCAGAAAACAAATAGAAGAATGCCTGCTACGTGGAAGCACTATGTATGTGTTTATTAGTAGTATTTCCTTTAAAAGAAACCACCTGAAATTATGAAGGTTAAGTTCTTAGAATATATAAAATGAAATTATTTCTGAAGCCGTTTGTAAAAATATTTCATGATTCTGATATCATGTGCAGTACATTATTACTAAATAATGAACAATAATTGTTCTGCCTGGTATCATTGTTTTTGAAACTAAAAGCTTTTTCTTTCCTTTAAATAACTCAGTATAAAAAAGGCACAGAGAACATAATATGTTGCTTTTGGAAGGAAAATGTTATCTGATCCCATAATACTTTTATTTGTCATTAATAGCATAGCTCAATATATCATTACTATTTGTAACATTTTTGTTTGTTCATTTTGCAACCTGGTAACAAAATCACATTAAACCTTTGTATTTGTCGATGACAATGTCTGTTAATGCAAATATGAAAAGACTAATGATGGAATCATCTATAATTCTTGGCCTACTTTCTCTGTATCTTCAGCAGTAATTCTTGATGAAAACATTCATACCAAGGTGTTTATCCAACTCCTCAAGTTCAACATATTCCAGACTTAAGTCTTCCTCATTGATGCTTGCTTCTCAGATCTCTGTCTTCCCCTCCTCTGCACCTTTCCCTTACTCTGCCTACCTCAGCACACGCCTGCACACAGCTCCTCTGCTCACCTTCCCTTGCAGATGTACCTTTGTTTTCCTAACCGCTTAATCCCAAAGATTTAGTTATATTTGATTCTTCATTTCTCTTCGTGCCTCTCATTTAGCAAACAACTAAATTGTAACGAACCTTCTTTTAAAATCGCTCTTATTTATATCCCTTCTTTTCTACCACTGCTGTCGTGGCTCAAGTTACAGCCCGCAATTTCGAATTTTCTTCTTTCCATATTGTACTATATTTACCAATTTGTATTTGTTGCTCAAATTACTTTTTATTATCAATTCCAGGTGCAAGGTGCTCATGCTTTCAAATGTTAAATTGATTAGTTATCCTTCAGGTATAGGTAGATGAAAATCAACAAGGAATGATGAACAGCGTATTGTGATATCATAAAATAATGTAATAAAGAAGAAGTTTAGATTGATTGGCTAAAAATAATTGGCTGATATGAGGTAGATAGTAATTTTCTATTTATAAGTATTGTATTAGTTTCTTGTGGCTTGAAAGGCACAAACCGAGTGCCGTAACGCAGGAGGAACTTGTTCTCGCATGGTCCGGGAGGAGACCAACTGTCTGAAATAACGGTGTCTCAGGGCTGCACTCCCTCTGGGGCCACATTCTGGCTGTTGCCAGCTTCCTAGACATGTGGACACATCTCTCTGCCTTGTCTTTATGTGGACTTCTTCTCTGTGTGTCTCTTATATTTGTCTTTATACTTAGGGCCTATGAAGATTGATTTTATGTGTCCACTTGGCTAAGGTGCTCAGTTGTTTGGTCAAATACTGGTCTAGATGCTTTTGTGAAAGTATTTTTTAGATGTGATTAATATTTATGAGAAAGCAAATTATCTTCCATAGTGTGGGTGGACCTCATGCAATCAGCTGGAGGCCTTAGGAGCAGAAGCTGAGGTTTCCTGGAGAAGAATTCTGCCTCCAGACTGTAACATAAAAGTCCTGCCTGAGTTTCCAACTTGCTACCCTGCCCTACAAATTTCAGACTGAAGACTGCAGAATCAACTTTTACCTGATTTCCCAGCCTGCCAGCCTTCCCTATGGATTTTAGACTTACCAGCACCTATAGTTCTTGGAGCCAATTCCCTAAAAATCAATCTCTCTCTCTTCTCTCTACAAAACAGGGCCCAACCTGGGTAATCCAGGATGATCTCATCTCAAAATGCTTATTTACATCTGCAAAACCCCTTTATCCAAATAAACAAACATTCATAATTTCCAGGGATTTTATGTGGATGTCTTTTGGAGTGGCGGGGGCAGGGGGGCGTTTTTCTACCTACCACAACTACCCTGCAAATTTGGAGTTTCTGATTCTGTTTTGGGCATACCACAGAACATTACCAAGTTTCAAAAGGTAGCAGAATTCTCAAAAGAATTATCAACACAAAATTAATTTTATTCACATCAGAGAATGAATATGTATGCCAGATGGAATTTATGAGAAAAGAGTACCTTAAAGGGTAATAAAAAATAGTGTAGTTAATTGTAACTTTAAAATTCATGCATACAGTTATCGTTAATGAATTATAGAATGTGAGCCACACTTTAAAAAATGAAATGAAATGAAACTAATTTCCAAGTAAATCTATCTTTCTACAAACTAGAAACTTAATTTCTAAACATTAGGCCTACAGGTTAGCGTAAATTATGTTTGTTTTATTAATTTGCATATTTGCTAGACTTTATGAAGTTTTTTTCCAGTGAATAACTTACCCAAGCTGTCTATATATCAGTCTGAAATAAATAATGACCATGTTTTAAGACATGCATTAGCTCCCCTCTGCCTGTCCAGTTTTATTTTTAAAGCATGTTGAGAAAATGTGAATTTTTTTCAGATAGGATTAAACCCAAATATGAAACAGATTTCAATTTAAAAATAATTTTGCACTTAGTGGGTTTTAATGAGTGTGGCTTCTTTTTAGCATTCTTCTCTTTCTTGCATTTCAAAATCTCTTAAGATTCAACAGAATTTGGTCTTCTATGTTATTTATTGTTTTATTTTTAAATTTATTTTCTCACCTTTTTGAAACAGAGCATACATTTTAAAGATTTGCTTATTATATGCAAGCAATCTGAACAATAATTTTGTGAATATATGTCTACTGACCTGAATTTGATTTGTGGAATGGGGAGAATAGCTGAAAATAAAGAAGAGAAAAGAAAGGACTCTCAGCATAAATGAATAAGATTTATGCCTTTAAAAATAGCTTTTAGAGCCCAGCTTTCAGTTATACTTCTGCACTGATTGTCATAACGTTTACAAACTTGGATGTATTTCAGTAGTGAAATTTTCACTGTACAAAAATGTTCTTCATCTGATTTTTACTGTTGTTACATCCCAGGCACATATTTGTATATGTAGTATACAAATAGTAGTATACATGTAGTAGTTTTGTATCTCTCTTCTTTTTTTTCCCTAAATTTCTACCTTCAATCCTCTTGAGACATTTTTTATTATTGTTGTTATTAAATATCTGAAAAGGATATGCAGTGTCTTCATACAATTAGTGTTTCATTTCTCAGGGAATGTGTGAGGTCTCAGTCCGTTTGTGCTGCTACAACAGAATGCCACAGACTGGGCGATTTGTAAGCAACAGAAACTTATTTTTCACAGTTCTGGAGGCTGGGAAATCCAAGACCCAGGTGCTGGCACCTAGTGGCTGGGGAGGGCCTCATTGCTGCATCCTCACCTAGAGGAAAAGGAAGAGCAAGAAAGCAGGCGAGCCCCAAACTGCATCACACCTTTTTTATCTGGGCTCTAATCCATTTCACAGGGAGGAGCCCTCGTGGCCTGATCACCCCTTAAGGGCCCACCTCTTAGTACTATCACTGTGTCAACACCTGACTTTTGGAGGGGCACATTCAAACCATAGCCTGTGATAATTAGGAGAGGGATTACTAATGAGGGGGATTTCTAACAGTGAAGTCCTTGAAGGTGAATGTAGCAGAAATCACTCTTATTGACTAAATTTGCTTTCCTATTCAGACTCTAGAGAACGAGTTTTCGCAGGAGGCTTCACAGATCTAAGGAAAACTTAGAAAACAACTGACTTGCCATTTTGTCTGGAGACAGTTTTACATTTAATAATATTTTCATCATTAGCCCATAAAATGATAGATATTCCTATTTAATAGTATTATTAGTGTCCATTTTTAGGTACAAACTCCATGTCCGAATGTGTCAAGTGTTTTACAAATATTCTCTCCTGTCCCCGCTAGGAGGCCTGTCATGTAGGTATAAAGTCCATTTTCCATGGAGAATTGAGGCTGGTGGAGGTTAAGGAATTTTATACAATTATGCAGTGGCTAAGGCAGGACTGGAGCTGAGGTCTATGTATTGCTCCAATTCTTCACTGACCATCCGTTTTGTGTTTGGGGTAAGGAAAGTGGTTTTGAAATGATTTTTACTTGCTTTAGGCAAGTTTCAGAAACAAACAAACTTCTGTAGCACATGTTAAGAATTTAAAAAACAGATCAAATAATTTTGCTTCGTTTGCAAAACAGATGAAAGTCTTGTCCGCTATTCATTGAATTCACGTTTTACATAATGAATGTACAATGTTAAAATCTGCTTATGTCTCAGCCTTCATCTAGAACCAACTCTGAGAGCGTTCCCGAGGGCAAGGGCTGTTCACAAAGTTCTTCCAAGTAATTTGCAAGGTCTAGAAAGTTAAGTCTAAACAAAGTCATTTACCATGAGAAAAGGGAAAAACTGGATAGGTTACCAAATAATCGTGGTGTGTATGAAATACTTTTCTTTTCCCTTCTTGTGGTGCTTCCTTTATGTTAAGTTTAAGGAAATGCCTTTCTGAGTAGCTACCCGGGGTAGTATTTTTACTGTGAGCAGTCAGGGACTCATGCATACTTTCCGCTTAGCATACATCAGTTTGCAAGAGCAATTTCTTCTTCTTTTCTTTACCCTGTGTGCAATGATTTCCTTCATATCTGTGAATAGAACTTACTTTCTGTAATTCAGTCATCTGGAAGAATTCCTTTATTTTTCTACTACTGAGTCAACAGATGCAAAAGCCTCAGAACAATTGAATTTATTTAAAAATCTGTTTTTGTTTTTTTTTTTGTGGTGGTGGTTTGGATTTTGCCTTTAAAATATGACCTTAGTGTTCATCATTTTGAAAGAATAAATTCACTTTGAAGCCAGAAGAACACTGTTGCTGGCTAATAACAATTTTGCCATTTAGAGCCAGCTTGTAAAAGTCCCCCCTTAACAATATTCAAATACGCATTGAAGAATTAGTGGTAGGCCTCAGGCTCTGTCTAGTATAAATTTAAAAAACAAAAAGTAATGTAGACCACTGGCCTTTATCTGTTTCTTGCCTTAGAAAATTCTGAATCTGGGGATACTGAGGAAATTCCTGTGGAATATATGTGCTTGTTGTTGGTTGTGTGGAGTCCTCTGAGGCCCATCCTTTTTGTTTTTTACATTTTATTTTACTTATTTTTATTTTTTTATTATTTTAGAATATTAATGGGGTACAAATGCTTTGGTTACATATGTTGCCTGTACACTGCCTGAGCCAGAGCTGCCCAACAGCCCTTTCTGGGGCTCTTTCTGTCCCCTGAGGTAGCTGCTTGTTCTTAGACGAATATGAGAAATTGGAGATCACAGGCTACCAAAGCACATCCCTGAGAACCTTACTGATTGACTTCGTAACTCAAGAAAATCTGGTGAAATGTAAAATATCTAAGATAGCACTACTCTATCACTAGTTTAAAAGGATCAGAGAAAGATGCCTGACACTTGATCCAATTGTTAACACAGTCCTAAGTTTATTGTCTGAAGTCATTGTTTAATCACGGCCATTCGTAGACGTTTCCGGCTTAGTGAGATTCCAGCTCGCTAAGCTGAAATGTCTGGCTCACAGTCTCCTCCCCTGTCACATTGGTTCAGGGCCCACAGTTTTCCTAATTCTACAGAATGTCTTTTCTCATGCTCCTTGACGTTATATTGAGATCGCCACAGCATGCTCAGCTTGCTGCATTAACTCTGTCCCCACCTGCATACTGATGCCTACTCTGAGAAGCAAACCAAAAACTAGACATGCCCTGAGACTGCACCAACATGCAAGGCCATGAGGCTTGGCCCTCATTTTTCCATGCATCTTCAAACCAGTCTTTTCTTCTTTGCTTCTGTCAGAGATTTCTGCTAATCGTTACTTCCTTTTTAATGCCCCGTTCGTATTTCTCTTTCTTTTCTAAAATTCTAGAGGATTATTGAGTCCCAACTGCAGTATTCTATCCCTGTTGATTTTGCACGCAACTATACTGGATGTTATTCCAGAACACTCTGGGTCTAATATTTTGCTACCTCGAAAATAATAGAGCATGACGAAACCACAGAAGCTACTTAATCAACCTTCCTCCTTTTGAATACTAAGAGAACTAAGGAGCATAAAAGTTAAGTGACCTTTCCAGAAGCTTACAATTAGTAACAGAGATGAAATTTGAACTTAGGGCCCCTTACTATAAATCCAGACTTATTTCCATACTATTCTGTTCTCCAGATAAAATGGAGCTGGAGTGTACACCACAGTAGAACTTGACTACACCAAAGGGAATGTGAAGAAAAACCAAAGCACAGCATCCATAACGATGCCAAGAATTTCCCTCGATCCTCAGGTTTACGTAGTCCTGTTTCTTTGTTTTTGTTATTTGTATTTAAATTGAATAGCACTTTGACCTTAGTTGATTTTCATTATATAATCTAACTTTTCCATGGAGACAGGAAGGAGTCCCCTTCTTTGAGTATTCAAGCCAGGAAAGGCCTACCTTGCAGGGCTGGTGAGTGAGCACAGAGCGAGGCTCATTGTTCTTACCCTTCTCAGCCCTCTTCAGGACCTGTGTGTGTGACAGGTATTTGGTGGCTCCTTTGTAAGGGTGCTGTTTTATCCTATGCCTGGGCTACTGCCAGCAAGGCCAGAGTGCTAGATTCCTTTTCGGTGGCTAATATAAGAAATGTGTTTCATAATAGTGCTTTAGGATTCTGTGTATTAGCATCTCAGTATCTCATCCTGTCAACATTTCAGTTTTATTTTCTTCAAATATATTTTGTGTAACACAAGTTGTAGTCACTTTGCAGTAACAGTGAAATATCCCCCTTCCTAAGGCCTCCAATTCCACTGGTCAAATAGTTACCTTCCTCTTATGTATTACAATACTGTAAATTTCTCTGTGAATTTGTCAACTTTCTACATTTTTACTCAATATGTCACTGTAGTTCTATTTTGTAACATGGTTTGAAATATTTGAGAAATTGTCATATCCTTTACAGTTAGTCAAATAGTTTGTCCATAGTGTGCACTCAAATATGTTCTAACTTAATGTCTCTTTGAAGTAATGAAATTTTGTTCTCTTTCCCAACTTCTCAAATAATTGTGTAATAAAAGCATGAATCTGGAGTTTTTATATAAAACAGAATTTTCTAGTGATAGAAATATTTGTGTAGAAGAGTTAAAGCTGTTCATAATATACAGCGAGGTGGGAGATGAAAAGGAAACCAATGTCTTTGAGTAAATAGGTGGAATAATTGTTATTCTTGGGTGTTAAATTTGAAATGATTTGTGTCCTTTCGATTTGACCTCCTCCTCGGCCCTGTTATCTTCCATGCAAAATGTTAACGGTGCTGTTGGTAGGACCACACGTATTTCTTCAGAGTGTCATTTTTCTATATGATCATAAATTCAGTAGAGTATATGCCAGTCAGACATTCCATGATGAGTGTAGAAACTCTTTCTTGAGATTTTCCATCTTGAAATAGAAACACATCATGGAGACGGGTGAGGCAGAAGGCACTGATACATAGCTGCAGACACAGGACTCTACAGAGTTGTTTTTGCTTTGGGACTTACCATGGGTGGGCCATGTCATGTCAGTTGACATTAATAAGTCAATAAATTGATGAGGAGTGAGGGATCTTTTCTTGGAAGAAAATAAACTTGCTGAGTCTAATGCCAAATGTCATCTTATTAACTAGAAATAATATATACAATGTGAAGTCCAATATCAATAGTCAGTACATTCTTTGCCTATAAGGAAATGCCTGGGATGCTAAATTATAACAGTAACAGTGACTTATTGAAATAATGCATAAATAGAACATTTAATAAAGGGACATTGACATTTATTTGACTAGTTTATTTGACAACAAAATGGAAAGTTTCATGGAAATCCAAACTGTTATATGTTTTTATGGAGATCATGAAATATGATGGTGGAAAGATATATGACTCAAATATTTAATACCATCAAGATCAGACTGTGAAACCCCCTGTGTCCATCTATATTAAGGCCATATCTTCCGATAAAAGAGATTCCTGCACAGAGGTATGGCAGGACATTCTTTTTCTTGGAATTTTTTTTTTTTTTGCATAGCTTAAGTTTGGTTCTTTTGCCTTTAATTTTCATTCTTACTAGCTAAATGGACCATCCTCATATATTCTTGTCATCTTTCTGCTAAAGAATTTATTAAGTCTTCCTTTCTACATAGTGATAATAATAATGTGAATAACATCTAGCCTGAGGATGTGCCGTGTAGCTATCTGGAGGAAGGGGAAAAAGTCAAGGCAGAGGTCCTGGCTTATGACTGGCTTATTCTGAGTATAACAGAAAAATTGATATGGCTCACAAGAACTGAGCAAGAAGGGGAGTAGTAGGGGATGATGTGGTGAAGATAGACTATAGTGGAGCAAATGGGGAAACAGTAATCCACAAGGAAGATGGTGACAGCTGGGATCAGGGTGGCAGCAATATAAGACATAAGAAATGGTTAGGTGCTGGGTAAGTTTTAAAGAGAATCAGTGGGATTTGCTAATGGATTGGATGTGGGTGTGAGAGAAGGACAGGATTCAAAGATGATTCCAGATATTTTGGCCTGAGCAACTGGAAAGACAAGGCTGTCACTGAGAAAAAAAGAGCAATGTGGAGAGTGATTTCTTCCTCCCATTTTGTTCAGCTGTGCAGGTAGAGAGTAAATGGTAAGTTGCATATATTATATTAAGATATGTTTTCTAAAGTGGGTAAATGTATCCAGAAAGTGGCAGTAGTTGAGGGTGTATTCAAAAGAAAGATCGTACTAATGGACCATGGATTTTAAGCTAAGTAAAGCAGGAAGTGAGGGCATAAGTAAAATTTTGATTGGATCAATTGATCGTTGGGATTGGAGGTGCTGAATAATTGTGGTGTTACTGAAAGAGGGGGTTGGGATGATGGTCAAAGGATGGAATAATGGAAATTGAAATTATGGGTGGATTATGCTCACCAGTGAGTCTGACTTGGGAGTCAAGGGCTGAGATAAAGTGCTGAACAAGATCCTTTGATCATTAGAGCGGAGAAGGTTAAGTATTTGAAAGGCCAGGGTATTGAGAGAGTGGAGTTTCTTCAATGCTGATATTACAAAGAATTACAATAGCACTGAAGATGTTACAGGAACCTGGAAGCTAGAATTTTCAAGAATTGAGGGATAGTGGTCCAGAGTTGCCATAGTTGACTGCAACAAGGAGGTATATTAGGTGTAATCTTGAAGACATGACATTCAAAACTGGGTGTTTTTATGGAGGAGAGAGGGAGAGTATCTGGAAGTGGCAGTAAAGATACCTACCTAACTTCTGTACTTCACACTATTGAGCTTTAAGGAGAGGAAACAACAGCCACTCCTGGAGAAGGTCCCAAGGAAAGCAGTACTCTCAGGGGAAAGAGGTTAGAAAAAGAAGGTGAAGATCGGTTAGAACAAGATGGAAGGAAGCTTCAGAGCAGAGTTTGAGAACAGGTGATTGTGGATGTTTGCATATTTACTTGATTGATATCAACGACGTAGACTATGTTATTCATCTTTGGGGTCCACGTATCTATCACAAAAAAGCATCATCGAATGATTTAATGTTGTATAGTTTCCCCAAAAATAATGTAGAACTTCTTAGAAAATAAATCTCAGCCATAGTACAGATCCATGAAAGTTTAATGTTTGTCAGTCTATAAATGACTGTACCAGTGAGTAACTGGGTTCTCAGCTCATAAATGTCCAGGCAACTGTAAATATATATCATGCATAACTTATTTAAGTTGCCAGCTCCTCTTCTCACCCCTTCTTCAATGTGTCTAGCTTCAGTATTGAATTTAATTTCATTTGTAATTTTTTTTAAATACCACATAAGCTTTATTAGATTGCATTGTAAGGCACATTTAAGTAATATATTCATTTTTTTGTTTGTTTTTTATTTAATATTCTTTGTCTTTTTTTAAAGTCTTTTTTTTATTTCAGCATAATATGGGAGTACAAATGTTAAGGTTATGTATATTGCCTTTGCCTCCCTCCCCCCTCGAGTCAGAGCTTCAAGCCTGACCATCCCCCAGAGGGTGCGCATCGCACTCATTATGTATGTATATACCCATCCCCTCCTCCCCCCTCCCATCTGCCCCACTCCCGATAAATGTTGTTCCTATATGTCCACTTAGTTGTTGATCAGTGAAACCAATTTGCTGGTGAGTACATGTGGTGCCTGTCCATCCATTCTTGGGATACTTCACTTAGTAGAATGGGTTTCAGTTCCATCCAGGAAAATACAAGAGGTGCTAGATCACCATTGTTTCTTACAGCTGAATAGTACTCCATGATATACATATACCACCTTTTATTAATCCACTGATGTATTGATGGGCACTTGGGTTGTTTCCACAACTTTGCAATTGTGAATTGTGCTGCTATAAACATTCGAGTGCAAGTATCTTTTTTATAGAGTGTCTTTTGTTCTTTTGGGTAGATGCCCAGTAGTGGGATTGCTGGATCA
>CAUYRT010042771.1:0-15017 GCA_963574885.1 Lepilemur ruficaudatus | reverse complement strand
TTAGGTTTCCTTCAGTTGATCATAGGAAATAAAACTTGTGTCCAGGGAGCTTTCTCTGGAACTATTTGGGAGCTACATCTCCTGCATCCCAACAGTTGTCATCTGATCTGCTCCCTAGGGACTGAGGTCCCTGCAATGAGTAGTTGAATGGCTGGAGAAATGAGGGTTGTATACAAAAAAAAAGGAAAATGAAGAACTAAGAAGTCACCAAAGATTACAAAGAAGAGAATCAAGGAAGGCATTATAAAGTAGAATAGCTCCATTTATTTGTCAAAATTGTGCTGTTCTGCGTGGCATAGTGATTTAGAAGATGAACCATGAGAGCCAAAGGATCTATGTGCTTGTTTGGGAACTAAGAGAAATGCAACCCTACTCCGTAGTCATTCCAAGTTTGGATGCAACCATAGAGTCAACGTTAGCAGCTCCGAAGAAGAAAAAGTTGAATACCTTGCAGGCTTGCAGGAAGATAGAGCTACATTAAATGCTCTAGGCTCATAATGAGAGATGGGCTGAGAAACAGTTTCGGAAATGGTCCAAAATCACTGCTCCTCATAGACCAAATTCTAACATGTTCCTTGCGCTTCTTCTGGGCAGATAAATAGTAGGACAAAGAAGACCACTGAGTTCCTGGAAGGGAGCACATGTTTGTTTCTGAGTTCTAAGGCTATACAATTGGTGCTCCTCTACCTCTTTTCTTTCTTAGGTCCTTTTAGTGCCTTTTCTGGATCCATTTTCCTTTCTTAAAAAATGTGATATATACCCCCATATCTATATATAATGTTATATAAATGCATAAAGGTGATATACACATTTTTGAAAAGTGCCGTCTTTTTGCTCAGCTTCTCCCTCTCCCTTTTCTATCCCTCCCAATATCGGTTCTCCCACCCATCCTAATATGTATTTTACATGTTTTTCTCATCTTATATAATCCAAAAACAATATATGAGCATATATATGTACATATCTATGCATATACAAGAAATTTGGTCATTGTTTTGTATAAATGAGATCATATCATACATACTTTGCTGCATCTTGCTATTCCCACCCAATAATAGTTTGGAAGTCCCTACTCATGGGTACTTTCTTTTCTTTTCTTTTCTTTCTTTTTCCCCACTGTGAAAATGAGATAATAGACATTCTTCCACATACGAATGTGTGATTTTATTTCTATAGCTTAGAGTCTAAGGAATGGATTACTGGTTTGAGGATATCTGGCTTTTTATTTTAATTAGGTGTTGTCAGATTGTTTTCTAAAGAGGCCTTAACACGTCATATTTCCACCTGCAAAGTATGAGAATTCCCTTTTCCCCGCATTGCCTCTAACAATAAGGTATTATAATGTTCTTTGATTTTGGCCAATCTGGATGAGCACAAAGTGATGAGGTTACTACTTTAATTATAATGGGTAAAGCAGGATGGCATCTTCTTACCTCCCTCCTTGCCTCCACAAACGAGATACATTTTCACAGGTTTTTGGCAATTTGGATTTGCTCCTGTTTGAAACATCAATTTATGCTTTGTCCATTTTCCTAATTGCTTGTTTGTCTTTTAGTAAATTTGTCAATTGCACACTCTTTATTTTAAAATATTAACCCCTAGTGATATCTGTTACAGATATTTTGTCCAGATTTAGTATTTGTCTACAGACTTTATTTGTGGTGTCTTTTGCCAAACAAAATGATGTATTTTAAAAATGTGGTCAAATGTCATTTAGACTGGTAGATAGCTAGCTAGCTTTTGGATCTCCAATCTTGGTTAAAAAAATTGCCCCACCCCTAGATTGTAAATATGGTCTGTAAAATTTCGAGCATGATTTGAATTTTTTAAAAAAATAATCTTTAATTCAGCTGGAATTTATTTCTGTGTATGCTGTAAGATAAGGACCTCACTTTCATTTTCCTTCACATAAATAACTAGCCATTCAAACATCATTTATTAATAAACCTTCTTTCTCCAAGTGATGCTTGGATCTACATCTATTTCTAGGCGCTCTATTCTGAATTACTGGGCTGTTTGGCTACTCCTATGCCAATATCATATTCATTTCTGGTAAGCACACCCTCTTCCCCAATGTACCTCTTTTTCATTGTTTTGTAGAATTTGTCATGAAAGATGGAAAAATATCTAGTTATGATTCTCACTGGTGTAGCACTGAAATTATATGTCAATTTTTGGAGAATTAGCGTTTTATGTTATCAAGTTTTCCCATCTAAGAACATGACATATATTTCCCTGTTTTCAGATCTTGTTTTGTCTTCTTTAATCAGAGTATATTTCTTTAATTAGATTATCTTTTCTTTATATAAGTCCTGTGTCTTTCTTGTTAAATTTATTTCTAAGTAGTTTAAAGGTTTTGTCATTATTTGAATGGAACACTTTTTGAATTTTTATTTTTCAATGCTTACTGCTAGAAGAGGAAGGCTATTGATTTCTGTGTATTTTATTTTAAAATACACACTAATTTTACCAAATTTTGTTATTTAATCCAGTTGAATCTTAACAGCTCTATTGAGGTATAAAGTTGTTGTAATATTCACATAACATAAAATTCACCATTTTTTATTGAGATAAAATTCACATAATCTAAAATGGACATTTAAAGTACACAATTCAGTGGTTGTTAGTATATTCAAATTGTTGTACAACCGTCAACACGATCTAATTTCGGGACATTTCTATCACCCCCCAAAAAAGCTCCATACCAATTAGCAGTCATGTCCAGTTAGGATTAGCTGTTCTTACAAGTCAAATTAAATTTTGCTGTGAACCCATCTGGTCCTGATGACAGTTATCAGCAGTATCAGATAAGGTCTTTTTCATTGATGTTCAAGAGCAGTTTTTCTTTTATGTCATTTCCGGAAGACTAAATCTCCAGGCTGCAGATGATGCAAAAATTGCTTAAGTGGGATTTTGGAGATGAAGCTTGTACTTGTTGGTGATACATCGAAAAGCATCATATGATCTCTTATGCTCGGACACATTAGCCTGTAGTATGTCAGAAAGTAGGACTGGAAATAATTTTCAAGTGTGTGGAGCAGTCTGTTTTTAACTCAGGAGGAGACAACTAGTGGGTGCTAAGGGATCCCCCACAAGTTCTCAATTGATGACAATTGCTCTTATTGTCATCAAGGGCAATTGCAATAGTTTGGTGCTTGGAAGTCTGAGGATATCTGAGAGTTTTGATAATTACAGTTTGAGAATTCAACTAGCTCTCATGACTTTTGCTGAAGTCTGTCAATGATAAAGACAGTGGTCTTCTGAGTAAATGGTGTTAAATTATTCTTTTAAAATAGTTCTAGTAAAATACGTGTCCATGTTACTCAAGAGATAAGTTGAGATTCTCTAATTCAGAATAAATAGTAATTTAAAAAATCAACCATAACTCTCCAACTAACAGAATGTGCCCACCCTAAGAAAGAAAAATAATAGCCAGAACATATTTCTGGGTGGTTGCTAGAGGCACTTGTATAAAATCCATTTGGAGGTGTTCAAAGAGACAGTGAGGCTTTGGTTCCCATCCACGTCTGTGCTTTGTAGTCTTGCCAGGATTGTGTCATTGGCAGGTAGGACATGCACTGGAAACGTTCTTGGCAGTAACCTTAAAATTACTCAAGCAATGTTGGTTTAACATCATGACCAATTTATCTCTGCTGTTGTGAGAAATATCATGACACATTTTTTTTTGTTAAACTCCACTTTTATGGTGGCCATGCCCTTCAGGTGCATGCAAAGCATCTCAAGCTTACAAAATTTTACATTCACTTCACTGGAGTTCCTGTGAGGAGAGGAAAAAATGTTTATTTAGATGTAGGGAAACATTTTGATAAACATACATGCTAAAGAGAATGACAGTATGGCTGCTTTACAGGACTCAAGCCCTTGACAATATTATCAAGCCACGTGAATAAAAGCCAGGATTTATTAATCCCCCAAGTGATGGACATGAAGTCGGGACTGCCTCCTATAATAAACAAAATGATTTCTCATTTAGATCTCTCAGGAAAAATGACCTCCTCATGAGGATTTATTCACTTCTTGTTTTAAGGTACGTCTCAAATGGAAAATCAGTTTCATGTAAAAATGTCCCACAAAAGGCCACCACGATTTAAAACTGGTCCTGGTGAAGTTGTGACAGTTAGGGACAAGTACACATGCTAGCATTATAATGAGAAAACATGAAGGAAACAGGTATTCGGCCTGGAGGAAATGCACTTTCAGGTAGAATGACCGCGTGAGAGCTACAGCGTGCAAAGATGGTGTTTATGTAACTTGGTGTCTGTAGCATTTGGCGAAAGGTCAGTTGTCACCCATCCAGGGACCAGACAATGCGAACTGATTCTGGGCAAGTGAAACTAAACAAAGCAATCTTTAGGGACTCAAAGACAAGATTGAGGAAGAAGTCCCCATAGTGTTTTGATATGGTGACTTGAGGCAACACATGTCTAAAGAACACATGTCTCCGGAGTCCGTCAGAGCTCCTGAGTCCCAGGGACTGGCTGGAGGACAGACTTGCCGAGTTTATGCCTGTCCTCCCCCATTGACTAGTCATCTTATAGACAATGGCACTTAAGATGCTGGAAGAGCAGACAGACCATAAGAGCAGCTGTTAGGCCAGGAAAGAAGTGCACCAGGGAACAACACAAATCTGATCAGATAATTGAACAAATCCTGAGAGACCTTATTCCTAGGAAAATAAAATAAACCTAATGATGAAGGGATTCAACAAAACATCAACGCTTAATTCAGCCTGAATTGCTGCCAGCCGTGGGTAAGATGATGCCTTGAACAGGTGGCGCCACAAGGGATCTCAGATGTGCACACTATTACTGAACTGAGGATTCAAGTCTAACACAGTGACGACTTCAGCTGAATCGTGGTGGAAGCTCCATTTATGTAAATACCTTCCACACAAAAATAAGTGGGAAGACACCCACAGTTTTGAAGAAAGTTGGTTTATTGCCGGTTGCAAAAAAGAAGACTATCCACCATGGAAAACTGTGGGGCATCTCAGTAAGAGGTTGTTTCCGGGTTTTGGCTATTACAAATAAAGCAGTTGTGAATATTCATGTATAAGTCATTGTTAGCATACAGCTTTCAGTTTTCTTGGGTAAATATCTAGGAATAGAATGACTGAATCATACATCTGGGTAGGTTTATGCCTAACTCTTTACTAAATGGCCAAGCTGTTGTCTAAAGTGATTGTGCCATTTTACATACCCACCAGCAGCATATGAGAGTTCCAGCTCCTCCTCCTCCTAGAATTTCATTATTTAAATTAGCATTTACTTAATGAGTGGCTATTTGTGTGCTTACCTGACATCCGTATATCTTGTTTAGTGAATTATGCATTTAAATAATTGGCTTATTTTTAAGTGGGTTGTCTTCATATTAGTGAGTTTTGAGAGTTCTTTCTATATTCCAGGCACAAATCCCTTATCAAATATATGCCTTGAAAATGTGTTTTCCCAGAGCGTGCCTTGTCTTTTCATTCCCGTAGCAGGATCTTTCAAGAGCAAGTTTTTAATTTTGACAAAATGGAATTTACTGGTTTTTAAAATGATTTTTTCCTTTCTTTATGCTTTTGGTATCAGATATAAGAATTTTTGCCTAACCCATTGTTGCAAAGATGGTCTCCTATATTTTCTTCTATTAATTTTATAGGTTTCAGTTTTAAATTTAGTGCTATGATCCTCTGATTAATTTTTGTATAACATGTGAAGTTCATTTTTGCACATGCATATCTATCCAATTGTTTCAACACTATTGTTGAATGAACTTTTTCTTTATTAAATTGCTTTAGCATCTTTGTAAAAAATTGATTGACCATATTTTTGTGGATCAATTTCTGGACTCTTTACTCTTTTCCATTGATCTGTGTGTCTATCCTTTGACTAATACCACATTTTCCTGCTTACCGTAGCTTTATACTAACACTTAAAATCAGGTAATGCGACTCCTCTGTTAACTATTCCTTTACAAAAGTGTTTTGCTCTTTTGTTTCCCTTGCATTTGTCTGTTCATTTAGAATCAGCTTGTCAATATCTACAAAGACTCTGTCATTACATCTGTAGCTAAATTTAGGGGAAATTTACTTCGTAATTATATTGTTTCTTCCAACACACAAACACAATACGTCTCTCCATTTATTTAAGTCTTCAGCATACAAATCCTGTACATGTTTTGCCAGATGTGTACCTAAGTGTTTCAGTTTTTGGAGCTATTATAAATGTTATTGTTTTTTATTTCAATAGATTTGGAGGGTGCAAGTGTTTTTCGTTACATGGATCAAGCGTATAATGCTGAATGAGGGCTTTTAGTGGACCCATCACCAGAATAGTGTACATTGTACCCAACAGGTAATTTTTTATCCCTCATCCTCCACCCACTGTGCCCCTTTCTTAGTTTCTTAGTTTCCACTGCCCATTACAACACTTTATGACCATATATACCCATTGTTCAGAGTCCTACTTATGAGTGAGAACATATGGCATTTGTTTTTCAGTTCCAGAGATACTTCACTTAGGATGATGATCTCTCTTGGTTCCATCCAGGTTGCTGCAAAAAGCTTTATTTCGTTCCTTGTCTATAGCTAGTAGTATGCCACAGCATATGTGTGTGTGTATGTTTATGTATACACATACCACATTTCCTTTATCCAGGAATTGTTTTAGTATGAGTATGTCTCAAATACTGGATAAGACACACTCACACGTAAAGTATTTGCTGTTGATCCGAAATTCAAGTTTAACTGGGCATCCTGTATTTTGTTTGGCAACCGTACCCAGAATGAGCATCTTTAGGTGAATTTTTGTTGTCAAGTGCATATGCATTTAAGTTTTTCATAGATGCTGCTATCGATTTGTAGTCTTAACTATTATATTTTACCGTATTTGATATTAATCTACTTAAAAAATTTTTTTGCCGATATGCTGGGTGAAATCCGTATCTCTTTGTTGTTTTATGAGCACTTCCCTGATTGCTAGTGGGGTTGAGCATTTTTTTTGAAATGTCTATCGGCCATTTGAATTTCTGACTCTGGGCAGAGTTTTGCCCATTTCCTATTTTGTCTTCAGTTTTTTAGAGCCGGCTAGCGTGGGCAGTGTGTTGGGGTGGTAGAGGGAGGGAGTGCATAGGCCTACGCTGCTGCCCACATAAGCAGAGACCATGCATGGCAGCTTGACTGCACCACTCACACTGAGTGGGCCTAGCAAGCAGACTGCTCTCAGGTTGGGTCATAGTCTGGTGGTCCCGCTTCTGAAATGGGAAGCATTCTGGCCTTGACTTTTTCCCTTTCCTTGGCCTGCAGGGGCCCTCTCTGGTCTGGCTGTGGACAGAGTAGGGAGTTGGATAGCTTTCTGTTGAGATTGGGTGACTTCGTCATGGGGAGAATAGAGAACGATTGTGAGCAAATTCTACAATAGGGGGCAGGGAGTGTTTCAGGGAGCAGAGCTCTCCTCCATCTCACAGGCTGAAGCCCCCACATGGCCCACGGACCGGGCTTAGTGGGAGACACAGAGAGGATTCTATGGCACTTACGGTATCTCGATGAGAGTCTGCAGCCAAAGACTCACCAAGGACAGTTTCATGGAAATTTGTATTATTCCCACAACTTGCAATGATTTCTAATGCATATCTCTTTGCTTGTGTTTTCTCTATTTTTTTTCTAGGCTTCTTTACAATTAGAAGCCATTATGGAAGAAAAACCATGGGAACATTAATGATTTGATGGATGATGAAAAGCCATTTGACGAAATTTAAAATACATTTCCAAATAGAAAAAAAAAACCTAGGAAGTTTGGTTTAGAGGGAAACATCTGCAGGTTGATAAGTGGTGTGTGAGTCAGGGCCCAATCAGGAGGCAGAAACCGTGCTGGTTATTTGGACAGAGAGCATTGACTACAAAGCATGGCCAAGCAGTAGAAGGTGGTTAGCTACTAAAAGGAGTAGAAGAGGCCTTTGAGGGGTCCAAAAGTAGCAGGTGCAAAATAGCAGCTACTATCTGTAGAATGAGGAAGAACAGACAACACAGAAGCAGGAGAGCCCACCGTCCCTCCCCAGCTGAGCCTCAGGCCTCGTGGAAGAGGGTGTGGCTATCAAAAGAACATGCAGCCTGCCAGTGGTGCAGAGACTTGCCAGAGAGTGTGGGCCTTCACTGGTCTGTAGAAGAGACCCCCACCGCAGGAGGGTGGCGAGTGGTGGTGGTGCACGGGCAGGCTGGGGCTGCTCGGAGGCAGTGATGGTCGGGAGAGCATGGCCTCAGGGTGCAGCTGGACCTTGTCTATGCTGGCTTCTGACCTCCTTCAGTGAATACCATGCGATGGGAGACTGCAACTAGGAGGGACCTGTTTTCCTGCTGGGATCTGTAGGGTCACTGCAGTGCTCTCTATTGACAAAGCCTGATATTCTGGTAGCTGGCGCAGGAGAAGGGTTCACAGGGATCAGCTCTAGTATCACAAAGCAAAGCAAAGACAGATTGCCTTGGACCTGACAGACAATACGCTGATGACTGGCACAACTGGTATCAGAAATCAACATGTTTCGCCAAAAATCAATAGAGTTCTTCCCATTAAAAGGAAAAAAAAAAAAAAGGAAGTTTCACGTCAGTGCCGCTACACAACATGGTGCCATGGTCCTAGTCAATGTGATAAGAAAAAGGGAAATGAGCGCTGTAGTGATAATACAGAGACAATGTGATTGTCCAGCCAGAAGATGCAAGAGAATCCACTGCCAAAGTATTATAATTAAGGAGAGGCACCATGAAGGGGGCCATATGCCAGATAAACTGTACAAAACCACTCGGCTTCCTATACATATCAGAAGTAAGTAATTAGAAGCTATAATGGGAAATATCCGATTCGCAGCAGCAATGAAACTCAAAAAACCTGCCATGGACAAGCAAGAAATACGCAAAAGCTGTACAAGGCAAACTACGAAAGGTAACTGCGGTACACTGATTAAAACCTGGAATCGATGGAGGAACGTACTACTCTATTTTATGGATGAGAAGGCTTCATCTTTTAAAGATTTTAATTCTTCTCATAGTGAACTATACATCGTAAGAAATTCTAATGAAAACTGAAGCTGGGGACCTTCTTTTAACTCCAAAAGCGCGATCCTGCAGTCCTTATAGAGGACAGCATTTTTCAAAACATTGGAAGAAGTTTTGAAAAGGAAGAAATGTGAGGGGGAACTTGTTCTATCCAGACAATAAAAACACTTTCTAAATCTATATAGTAGAATTAGCAGCAACGTCATTTAGATCAACAGGAGAAATTCGAAAGCCCTGAAGCGGAAGTGTGGAAATTATACGGAAACGAAGTCAATGTTGTAGGAGGCATAAAAATTGCTCTAGAAAAGTAGACAGTTTTGCTATGTGCAAGAAGGCTACACTGGTTACTGTCTGGAAAGGTTAGGCGGGGGGGAAAAGGCGTGCTAAATTGTACCACATGATAGCATAAAAGAATGCACTCGCTGGGGTGGAGAAATCTTCTTGTTGTTCATCTGTGGGCTTCCTGGGGGCCGACCTCAGAGCAGGAGTTTACTGAGGGTCCCTGAATGTCAGATGGGAGGTGAAATGGGAGGAAGCAGTTTGTAGAGGAAGAATGAGGCCCAGTGACACGGAAGTGAGAGCAGTAACAAGAAAATGCCACTGAGAACGGCGCTTTGGAGAGTTAGATCATAGTTAACAGTAACTTTCTGGACTGTCCGGTACAGAAATGATACAGCGGAGAAGCGACGTTTTGCTCCTCAGATCCGCTGACCGTAAGGAAAAGGAACTACGCCTCCAGTTCTGCACGCAGGTCACTTGTTCCCCGGGTCCCTCCTCCACGTCCGGATGACCACAGGGTTGGAGCAGTGCAGATAGGAGGTTCTGGTGTCGTGTAACGGTTAAAGGACACAAAGGAACATTCACTAAGCGCTCACTCTGGGTCAGGCGCTGAGCAAAGCAGCTTCGGGTAGGTAGATTATCTGAGGAAGGAGCCGCAGGGGCAGCTGCTGGATGAATGCCCACAGTGAGGAACAGAGACCTCTGCTAGGGAGCCTTCTGCACAAGGGAAAGAGGGGAGACAAAGACAACGCAGGGTGATCCGAGTCTTCGCAATGACAGTTAGCCGTTATTAAGCGTTCACTCTGGGCCTGGCCTTGAGGCTTATTGTGGTCTCTTTGAAGCCTCACATCAGAGGCCCCACCTCTGGGAGCAGCGCCCCCGCATCCCTCAGGCCCCAGCCTGCGGTACTGCCCCCTACCAGAAGAGGCACTGCGGGGCGGCGCCCGCCGGTTCCCACAGCTCCGGGAAGACCCGGGCGGCGGAGGCTGAGCCCCCTCCCCTCCCCTCCCGCTCCCCCCTCCTCCGGGTCTGAGGGCGGCGGCCTCCGACTCAAGACCCTGGGGCTCCGGGTCTTCTCAGCAGCCGCCGCCGCCGCCGCGGCGACGTCACCGTCCTCGCGGCCTCGCACACAGCGCTGTGGCCGCCGAATGCCCGTGGACGCGCATCTCTTCCCAGAGTTCCTGCTTCCTGGGCCAGCCAAAGCCGCAGGTGAGAACGTCCGCGGTAGAGGTGACACCCAGGGCCTGCGGGGCTCAGAGGCCCCGTGGCCTCCTCCTTCTCTCCTCCTTTGCCCAAGAACCCCCCCACGGGGGCGCCTACAGCGGGGACACCAAGTGCTCCCCGGAGCCCTGGGAGCACTTCTTCTGAGGCATGGAGCCCCTGCTCAGGTGCTTCTGCAAGTTCCTTTGTGGAGCCCAGCAGCCCCTAGGGGCTGCCCCCAAGTACCCCGCGGGCCCCCGACATCCCTGATGCGCATGCCCAGAGACCCTGTGAGCTAGAAAGTAGCTGAGCTGGTGCAGTACCTGCTGGTTAAGAACCGGAAGACGGTGCCGATCAAAAGGGCAGACATGCTGAAGTATGTCATCAAAAGGGACAGGAGCTTCCTCCCCGAGATTGTCAAGAGAGCCTCTGACCTCCCCGAGTTAGTCTTTGGGTTCTAGGTGAAGGACCGTGATCCAACCGAGCACTCCTCTGTCCTGATCAGGAAAATCGATGCTGCCCTGGTTGGGGGCCTGACAGGCGACCAGGGCACACCAAAGACCGGGCTCCCGATGATTACTCTGGACTTGATCTCCATGCAGGCCAGCTGTGTCCCTGAGGAGGTGGTCTGGGAGGTGTTGAGGGTGTTTGTTGGAGGTACGTTCGTCTAAAAAGCGTTTCGTCTTTAGGGAGCCCGTGAAGCTCGTCACCAAAGCTTGTGTGCAACAGAAGGGTCTGGTGCACAAGTAGGAGTCCGGCAGCAGTCCCCTGCTCTAGGTATTCTTGTGGGGCTCTCAAAGGAAACAAGACAGATGGAAGTGCCGGAGTTTGTGGCCAAAGTGAATGACACCCACCCCAGATCCTTTCCGTGGCAGTAAATGAGGCATTGAAAGAAGAGGAGGAAATACCCCGTGCCCGAGATGCAGCTGCTGTTGGTGACGTGACAAGTGCCAGTGTTAGTGCCAGTTCCAGTTCCAGGGCCTATGCCATGGCTGAAGCAAGCATCAGCACCCGTACCAATGCAAGTGCCAGTGCCAGGGCTAGAGCCATGGCTGGAGCGATTACCGGTACTGGGGACAGTGCCAGTGCTGGTTACCATCTCAGGCTAGTGTCAGGGGCTCCTCCTGCCACCGGTGAAGGCTGAGGCTGAGTCCTCACTTTGTTTTGTTGTGGGTAGTCCGAGGGGCCCTGTGGCAGTGGGCGCTGGGGCTGTGACTTTTGAAGAGCCGAGGGGCATTGAGTGGGGTTAGGGAGAACGTACCCCCCGTGGTATCTGTGCTCCAGTTCTCCTTTGTGTCTCGTGGTGATTTAGCTTTCAACTTGTACATCGCAAAGTTTTGTTTGCTTTAATTGACTTTTCTCCGATGACAAATGATTTGCAGGAAATAAACTGGTTAAAACTAAATGATGACAGTACGATATGGAGGTTGAAACAAAAGCCATACCTAACCATGTTTTCAAAATCCTTGGTTCTGTAGACATTTGATTAACTATTTAAGCCGAGCGTCTGGGTTTGTGAATGACATTGGTCAAATGTTTTATTGTTCTTTGTTTCGGTTTTAGAAGGAGAGATTTGCTGTTTCGTAAAAGAAATTGGGACACTATATCATTTTGTGTCTGGAACACATTATAGCATTGGAATAAGCTGCTCTTTGAAAGCTTGAAAGACTTTACCAGTACAATGATCCCCCTCTCCAAATATAAAACGAGAAAATAAAACGTTGGTCAGTGTCTGTTGCACAAAAATACAACTGATATTTACTTGTATTTTCTTAGTTCTCCAGAATGTAGGGACAAATAAAAAATTAATGAATTAGACACCTTGCTCATTGACTCATTTATTCAACATACATTTACTGAGCACCTACTGTATGTGAGGCACTGTGCCGGGCACTGGAGATAGAGGAATACACCAGACTCAGCCTCTGCCCCACATCTGGGAGTGTAGCCGGGGCTGTCATGTAAGTAAATCAGCCAGATGTGGCAGTTGGGTATATTAATTGCTGGGGTGGAGACAAGAAGCAGGCGGTATGGGAGCCTAGAGGAGAGACAACTGACCCTGCGTGGTGGACGTCCGAGAGCAAGGAGGGCTTCCTTGTAGAGAGATGCCGCCTGAGCATGAAGCACTAAGGGAGCAGTAAGTTCAAAGGCCCTGAGGCAGGGTATTGCGGGCATCCGGAGAGTCCCATGTTCTTCAGTGGAACCGGAAGGTTAACATTTGGGGAAACTGGGCAGCGGTGACGATGTGGGGGTGGGGACAAGTGCAGGAGCCAGGATCCTCAGTTGGTGGACTCTAGGGCTGAGAGCTAAAGACTCAGAGTGGAAAATGGCTCTTCGGAAAGCAGCTGCTCTTGGCTCCTGGATGAGCCATAGAGAAGACTCCACCTGTGGCGGGCCTGGAAGCTGTCCTGGACTCCCGTCCCTATGCAGTCTGTACAGTGCACACACCGGGGGCTTTACGTTCATCGTCTCTAAGGCGTGATGGGCGATGGGCTAAGTGTGACACTCACCGGAGCCGACTCCCAGAAGCCTCTGAGCAGATACCGACCCCTGTAGCCTGGGAGAGCCAGAGCTCAGTTGTTACACGATTACAGTTAGGTCTTTTTAAGAAGCAAAGGCATGGATGTACGAATGTATGTTTTCCTGTTTATGTAGAGGGCAAATTGTTTCCAGGGATGAGAGATAAGCCTAAACCAGCCTGGGGGGAAGCCCAGAAGAGCCCTGATGGCCAGACTGAGGAGCCCAGACCTAATTTGGTTGGCCCGGGAAGCCACAGAGGTCTTTTGAACAGGGAGGGTTGTGATGAAAGCACAACCCTACCAAATCGACAGCAGCCAGCACCAGCGTGGTTTGTATTTATTTATTTAGAGACATAGTCTCACTTTGTTGCCCAGGCTAGAGTGCCATGGCGTCAGCCAAGCTCACAGCAACCTCAAATTCCTGGGCTCAAGCGATCCTCCTGCCTCAGCCTCCCGAGTAGTTGGGACTACAGGCATGCGCCACCATGCCCGGCTAATTTTTTCTATATGTATTTTTAGTTGTCCAGATAATTTCTTTCTATTTTTAGTAGAGACGGGGTCTCACTCTTGCTCAGGCTGGTCTCGAACTCCTGACCTTGAGCGATCCGCCTGCCTCGGCCTCCCAGAGTGCTAGGATTACAGGCATGAGCCACTGCACCCGGCCACCAGCGTGGTTTCCAAATGAGCGGTATTCTCCATGCCTTAGAGTGGCCCTGGTGGGTATAATGGTCATAATAATTAGCCTAAAATTATCTCTGTTCTTCAGAGATTCATACGCACATTTTACAGCCCTGCCTGTTGGCCACGGGAAGCCTTTTTGTGCCCCTATAGACACATACGCCGGGGATCCTGGCTCCAGCTCTCGCAGAACCTACTCTCGGATACGTAGGGTCCAGAGAACATTTTGTTGTTAACCCCTCCTCGCTTTTCTCTGCTGGCACGAAGGAAAAGCTGATGGTGGGCATGGGGTGTGGATATCATAAGAAGGGAATATGCAGTGTGAGGCGAATGGGGAAGTGTTTTTGAAGGGCTCTGTCTCAGTTTGGGGTGGGGTCGGGTAGAGCTGATTATGTGTACCTCAGTCTAACACCTTTCCTCAAAATCCCGAGCCACCCGCTCCCCATTTGAAGCCCACACGCCTCGTCGGATACGAAGGGTATGTGTGTTTGGACAGGGAGACATGATATGTTTTCCCTCCTGGTTACACTGAACTGCCCTCCTCAAGATCAGAACGAGACACCTGTGGAAAACATCACTGTCTATAGGCCACAGTCCTACCAGGTCCTTAGCAACAAGCAATGCTGTCCCATGACTAGGACCAAGTACGTGGGCCCAAATATGTGGGTGTGTCTTAAACTCCTCCCCACCTCAACCGCCAGCCCGATCCCAGCCAAATGAGTATCTTTCCGAAGAGGTGTAAGAAAGATATTGGCGCGTCAAACCGCCAATGCCTTCCAGATTTATTTCAGTGTTAATGAGAGAGAAGTGAGAAAAAGCAAGAGAGAAGGTGGCAGCAGAGAGGATGGGTGTTGACGGGGTGGGTCCTCGAGAGTGTGGCTCTCCCGTGGGCAGGCTGAGACACTAGAGCCACCAACCCTACAAAGCTGAGGGCCTGAGTCTAGGGGCCCTGGTGCGATTCGGCTCCTCCTTCAGGAAAGAAGCAGATCAATGTGATTTGATGGGGGCCCCTATGAGGTCCCCTCACCCCGTATTGTGTATCTGAAAAGCCCACCGCCTTCTGCATTGTCCTGGTGATTCCTGGTGACGCAGTTTCTAACAGGCTGTCGCCCACGTTGTTAGGATAAAGGGACAAATATGCTTCCCCCCGCACCCCCCCATGGACGTCTCCTGCAGATATTATGGTGCAGTGCATATCAAGGTCAGCACAGGAAGGCAAGAAGCCCTCATCACATGAGAAGGAACAATGTGCGGTGGGAGACCAGTTGGGCTGTTGGGAGGGCTCTGTC
>CAUYRT010042770.1:0-58058 GCA_963574885.1 Lepilemur ruficaudatus | reverse complement strand
TTTAGTTGGCCAATTAATTTCTTTTTCTATTTTTAGTAGAGATGGGGTCTCACTCTTACTCAGGCTGGTTTCTATCTCCTGACCTTGAGCGATCCTCCGTCTCGGCCTCCCAGAGTGCTAGGATTACAGGCGTGAGCCACCGCACCCAGCCTATATTTTTTATTTTTTAAAACACAGCTTGGACCATAACACAGTTTTGCAGCTTGCTTAAGCCATTGCTAAGCTTGAACTATTTGTAATATGTACTTGAAATAGTTAACAGCTTCTTAAAATATTTGCTTTTTTAATCTAAATACTAATTTTTAAAATTACTGAATATAATAAAAATTCTGAAAAGCAATTTTTTAGCCAGGCACGGTGGCACACACCTATAGTCCCAGCTACTTGGGGCATTGCTTGAGGCCAGGACTTGGACACCAGCCTGGGCAACATTGTAAATCTATCTATAAAAAAATAAAAAATAATAAGTAATTTTGGAAATTTTTTTTTATCATCATTCCATGGAAGCTTTATTTGGAGTTTAAATTTGCTTGCATATTCTTCTGTTGAACATAACACTGGTTATGTGAGCCCAGCTGTGACCTCCTAATTAGCATGTTACAAACAATGGGTTTTACTATAAAGAGATATATAATCTAGTGATAAAATGTTATTGCCTTTTCTCAGGACATTATTAGTATGTCCTAAGCATTGTACATATGTAGTTCTAAATGTTTTAGGGAATAGTAAATATATAATTGAAAATGAAATTCTTCCTGTAGTCGACCCAAAACAAGAGAAAAGGGTTATGCCAGGCTTGTTTCAGAAACTCTCCATGTGTCTGTGAACTTTTTTTTTTTAAAAAAAAATACATTTATATAGTGTAAGCACATTTACAAGACCGAAGGGTTTTTGGCATCCTGGGAATGCAAGGCGTGATGCACCTACCCAAGAGAACGAGAGCTCTGTCTTCCCACAAGCACCCCGAGGCTACCTTGCCCTTGGATAGCGTCTCCAGACCTAGGGGTGAACTTAGATGTCTTCTGCAGGGCCTGGAGCAACTTGCTGGAGTGCAAGTCCTTTTAGAGGCAGCTCCTGCTGCGGCTTTGGCTTACAGGAAGTCTCCTCTTCAGACTGTTTGCCCACAACATTTGACTAGCATCGTGTGCCCACGCGCCCCTTGCAGGAGCTGCCCTTTTTCATATTAAGTGCACATCTGTCTAGGGACGGGTGCTGTGACGGCCCTGAGCACAGCCAGGCATCCCTGGGCTGGCACGTGCGCTCTCTCTGCTTCCGAATCCTCCTCTCTGGCCTTCGCTGAGCTCTCAAGAGTCTTCTGGTTCTTTGATGGATTGGTCTAGAGTAAATCCCTTCTATCCTCCAAAAACTCTTTTGCATGGACAGTTTTTCTACCCAAAGGACGCTCAGTTTTCTTTGCCGGGGCTGCATGGGTGCCCTCGTTGGTGGAGGCTGTCTCTTGTTCTTTCATCTGTATTCCCCGTGTCCAAGGGCCGTTTGCAGCAGGCCGTTGGCCGCAGCTGCTCAAGCAGGGTCTCGCCATCTCAGCGTGGGGATGAGTTGCCGTTCACGGGCGCTGCCTGGGTCTCCCTTCACGGCACAGTGAAGCTGTTCTCCATCACCCTCGTGTTCTGCAGAGCTGCCGTGCCTGGAGCCTTGGTGTGCGTGTCAGGGTGTGTTGGGCTTTTATCCCTCCCCGGAGGTCAGAAGGGGGCTTCCTGGTGGGAGTCTACCTCCTTAGTGTGCCGAAAACCTCTGCGGTTATCCAGGCGGCTTCCTATGACAGTGACAGGTGGGCAGAGGGATGAACAAAAGGCCTAAACCCACGGCGCCACCCAGGCCACAGCAAGTCTATGCGGCGCCGACCTCGGTGTGGCCGCCAGGACCTCCCTTATGCCCTGGGACGGCGAAAGGAGTCTTTCGGTTTATGAATAACAAGTCTGTTACCGTATTTTTACGTTAAAGAAAAGAAATACCAGCTCCCGTGCGCTGAGCACTGTCATTGTCACCTTCACTAGCCTCTTTCCGTCCTCAGGGCCGTGCCCTGCAGCAGGGGGAGCAGTGTCTCCGTACAGATGAAGGAAGGAGCTCAGAGAGGGTGAATAATTGGAGCAGGGGAGTTCGGGGCTCGTGACAGGGTAGAGTAATAATGAGTAATGTAGAGCAATAATGAGTAAATATAGAGTAATAATGAGTAATACAGAGTAATACGGAGTAAATATCGGTTCTCTTCCAGCCCTGGGATTTGGAACCAGTTGAGAAGCAGGTGCAGGAAGCAGACATGATCAGACGTGGGCCTGGTTTCTGATGAGCCGCGTTGTGGCTTCATGCGTAATGCAGGGCAGCACTTAGGTGAAAACTGGATGCCAGGGTGGAGAGCCCTCCCACCAGTTCTTCTAGTTTTGAGAAAGACAGGTGCCAAGCGAGACAGGAGGTTAATTACACAGACGTGCACGTTGCACTTTTAAGACTCTATTCGTGGAAGGTCAGGTCAGCTGTCCTGCGGGGTCAGCGGCGGTACTTTACAGAAGTGCAGCATGTCCTCTCTGACGCCAGACTCTACACTAGCCAGCGAGATGGCGGCTGGGAGGGACTGTTCCCTCCAGCCCCAGGCTCCCTTTCCACACTTTGGGTCGGGGGAGGTGGCTGGCCCTGGGCTTCTGGCACTGAGGAAACCCAGCCCCTCCTGGCCCCCTTCCCTCGAGGGCAGGACGGGGCAGCCATCTGCGCCCTGCCCGCGTCACCCCTACCCCACTGCCGTTGCAGGCACATGGTGCTTCTGAAGGAGCAGTACGGACAGCAGGTGGTTGTGAACCTGCTGGGAAGCAGAGGTGGAGAGGAGGTGCTCAACAGAGCCTTCAAGGTAAGGCCCGCGTGGGCCCCGCACACTTGGGCTGGTGCAGGTGGCGAGGGCAGGCGGCTCCCGCGGGGACTGAAGACCTTGGCCAACCCCACTCGGTGACTCGGGCTCCTGGCGCAGTGGGCTTCATGTCTATGAGCTGATGGTCGGGAGAAAGGCTCCAATTCAGGGCATCTCTGTCCCCAGCTGCCCCTGGGCTCCCCGTGGGGCACTGCGGGCTAATGGTTTAAGAGTTCTTCCGGTCTAGCGGAGCAGGTGACCCCTTTCCTCCTGGCAGCTCAACCCCGCTCCAGGGTAGCCCTTCAGGTCACTGGGCCTCAGGGCTAGAGTCAGAGTCAAGCTCACGTGGTTTCCTGCTGGCTCTTACAAGGGCAGCTGCTGGGCTCCCTGGGGCTGGCGGGGAGGCAGGGAGAGGCTGGCCAGGCCAGGAGTGGGTGGAGCAGGTGACTCGGCCGCCTGCTCTCCCTGTGCCCGCCGCCGCTGCGGCACAAGACGTTCCAGAATGAGCTGTGGTGGCTCCTTGTTCTTTTCCCAGCCTCCCACGTCTCCTGCCTGAAGGAGAAAATCTCTGGTTGTTTGAAGCTCAAGGAAGCCCCTTATGGGCGAGGCTTGAAGTCACCTCAGCAGGGAGTGAGGGCTGATCTCTGTGGCCCACCTGTCTCCTGACCTCTGGCTGGCTGAAGCCAGTCCAGCTGGCCTCATTTCCCTCTGCTGAGAAAACCTGCATGCTTAGAGCAGGACTTTCTGGCCGCCAGTTTTATTTGGCCAGACCTGCTTTTCCTGTTTGGTTTGTTGCTATTAGCGACAGGCTGCAGAAGCATCTCCCTTCCCACCCGTCTTGGCATTGATGCTGGCTGTTTATTTTGAGGCAGAAGAAAAAAATGCAAGCCAAAAAAAAAAAGAAGAACCCCAAATCTCTTTCCCCTCTATGCCTTGAGTTTTGGGGACAGGGTGGCCTCGGCCCCTCCCGTCAGCTGGTGTAGGTGCCCTGGCACTGTGACCAGATGGCGGCCACCTCGGGACACAGGTGGGGTGGGCAGGCGGCTGGGCAGGTAGGGAAGGGGCAGCGACTTAGCAGGACACCTGCCTTACCCGGTGTCCCCCTCAGCATCGTCAGCGCTGCCTGCCCAGGCTGGCAGCTGTTGGTCCTGCTGGACGGGCACCTGTTCCGCCATGCACAGCCTTGAGCCATTGGGCATGCCATTTGGGTCGGCCAGCTTCCTTGTCAGAGCAGGGCTTTCTTGGCAATGACAGCTGTGCCTTGATTTGCATTCTGGCTTGTCGGGGATGGGCACTGTGAGCTGTGCCAGGCCAGATGACCCAAAGTCCTCCTAGTCCTTCAGCGTCATTAGAACCTCTGGCTGGGCAAATGCTGGACAGACCTGAGCTGAAGCCATGTGGTCTGGGTGCAGGAGTGTGGCCTGGGAAGGTGGCCAGTGTGTCCTTTACCCTGGGGCTGTGGTGGGGAAGCTGAGAAGCTGCCGGGCCGGGGAAGCCTCGTGCAGAAGGCTGGAGAGCATGGTGGCGCCATCGGCAGCCCGACCCGTGCCACCCATCGGTGCCCCCTTCACTCCAGCTCCCGGGCTACCATCTCCCCAACCCTGAAGCTGCACTGGGCTTCGTGTCCCACCCAGGGCACTCAGCCTGGGGACTTGGCCACTCAGCACCGCCCCCAACATATACACGGAGCTTATGCTTGTCAGGATGGGCTGGCTGGTTACCAGGGCAACGGTGAGCTGGATTATGAGCTCCGCAGCCTGCAGTGCCACTGTCCCTGAGGGCCTGGGGCGCTCAGGCTACCAGGAGAACAGAGCCACCTCCCCTCACCAGTGCCCTCCAGAGACCCTGCAGGAGTGTGATGTCCCCAGTGAGCCTCAGCTGCTCTGGCTCCTTTTGCCTAAGGGGGACCCACTGCCCTTGTTCAGGCAAGCTGTTCCTATGGGTTTCGTCCCCCCAGGCCTTTGTCCTGGGCTTCCCTCTCAGGGTCAGGACAGGTCCACAGTCTGGTTCCCTGTAAGCTTTTGAGCTAAACCGCGTGCTCTAGCAAGTAGCTGTGGTTAGCCTGACGGCGGGCACCATCCTCCCTTCCTCCCGTTCCCCTCACACCCGCCCCTCTCCCTTTTCAGAAGCTGCTCTGGGCTTCTTGCCATGCCAGCGACACGCCTATGATAAACTTTGACTTCCACCAGTTTGCCAAAGGCGGGAAGCTCGAGAAATTGGAGAACCTGCTGAGGCCCCAGTTACAGCTGCACTGGGAGGACCTGGACGTGTTCGCGAAGGGCGAGAATGTAAGTCCACGGTGAGTGTCGCCGGTGCCCCGTCAAGGAGGGCCTCCTTCCCGCACTACGTAGCCACTCTGTGCACAGCATCCTGGGTCACAGGCTTGGTGACGCTGGGCGCCTGGGGGCCCAGCCTTCTCTCCCTGGCCTCACAGACATGCTTTCGAATCTTGCGAGTAGATGGCAAAGCATGGCTTCCTGGTAAGAGAGATGTGCTAATAGAGGGAGCATGTCACGGTGTGGAGCGCCACGCAGTGACACAGACCTGTGAGAGTGAGGGGCGCCATTGCTCGTCATAGCCAGACAGCTGGACAGACCCGCACTGCCGAGGAAACTGGGGTGTGGACTGCCCTGGTAAGAGCCAAGGAGGGAGAGGAGGTCCAGTGCCCTCAAGTCATTTGCAGCAGGTGCTCGTGTTTGCAGACTCCGTTTTTGTTAATTCACCTACTCAAACTTATAACCCCAAAATCAATACTCACAGCACTTTTAAGGATATTCATAGACATGTGCAGAGCAGCGGAAAAAAAATTTTTTTTGAGACACAGTCTTGCTCTGTCTCCCACGCTGGAGTGCCGTGGCGTCAGCCTAGCTCACAGCAACCTCAAACTCCTGGGCTCAAGCGATCCTCCTGCCTCAGCCTCCCGAGTAGCTGGGACTACAGGCGGGAGCCACCAAACCCGGCTAATTTTTCTATTTTTTGTAGAGATGGGCTCACTCTTGATCAGGCTGGTCTCAAACTCCTGACCTCAAGTGATCCTCCCGCCTGGGCCTCCCGGAGTGCTGGGATTACAGGCGTGAGCCACCACGTCCAGCCGGAGAATAGTGAGAAATTAGAGTTGCCACGTGTGCACATTCTCAGCTGAAGTCAAACAAGGCAACGCTCTGCCTTCCTGTTTCAGCTCTCACACTGTAAACAAATGTCCTTTTTGTGATTTAGTGTCACATTTTCCACGTTTTTGTGGTGTTTGTTGGTGATTTCACAGTTTCAAACCGCCCCCAAGCTTCCCTGTCCAGCACTGCTAAGCACAGGCAGGTGGCCGTGTGCCTCTTGGAGAAAACCCATCAGAGGAGCTTCCTGTGGCCCTGACTGACAGTGCTGCAGGCGTGTAATGAACGTATTTATTTTCTAAGACGTCTTTATACAGAAACACGTAAAACAGGGTTATGTATTGATCAATTGATGAAATTGTGCCCAGAGGCTCACAGGAACTTAACCCTGTATTTCCTCTAGGAGCAATGTTTCTGTGTTGGCTAACTCAGTGTTCATGCAACTTTACTGAACATAATTGCTGTGAATGATAAGAACCACTATCCTTACAATGACCCAGATGTGCAGGCTGCTGAGAGTGTGTGCTGGCGTCTGCATGCCCTTTCAATAGTGCTGACATCCATCAGGATCTATACTGGGGTTCCTGGGGAGTCCTAGGGAGGAGGTGAGGGGTTCCCTCTTGGAACAAGTCTCCTTGGGAATGAGGGTCAGGCTTAGGCTGCTGTGCTACGGCGGTTGCTGCTTCGCACACAACTTGTGACTGTTTACGTTTCTTCTTCTTGTCCTAAGTTTTCAGAAGGGTACCGTGCGGATGAACTGTCTTGACTGCCTGGACCGAACCAACACTGTGCAGGGCTTCATTGCGCTGGAGGTTTGTCCCCGCCTGGCCGCTTGGGCCATCTATACCGTGTCCTGTGCCTTTAGTGGCAAGAGGAGGGTGGCAACACTGGATGACCTTCTAACTGTGGGCGAGGTGGACAGGGGTGTGCTGGGGCATTCGGAGAGGCGTTCCCTGGGTGGCTGGCTTGCCGGGGCCACCACAGCCTCTCCTCTGTCATAGGCACACTTTCTCACACCCTTTATGCAATGCATCCCAGACATGGGCCCAAAGGCTCCAGGTGCCCCTGGAGGAACAGTAGTTCTGCATGATGGTTGTCACGGCTGCACTGTTGGGCAAGAGCAGCGTGAGGCCAGCTGGATGAGGCTGCATTTGAAGCTGGGGAGGAGACCGAGTGTGCCCCAGCTGCCTGGTTGACCTCTATTGGCCGGGAGGGGAGGCATGTCAGCACCACCCACTGACCACCACTGTTTGCTGTCCAGCCTCTGGTGGGGGAGAGGGGGGTGTAAGGGGGTCAGAGGAGGGGCCGGGGGGGCACTAAGTGAAACTGGCATGAGTTGTGGCGGGAAGCTGCTTTCTCTGCTGCATGAGCTCCTCCTCCTTGGGAGATGCGCGGAGTCATCCGAGGTCTGCTCAATAAGGGACTTCCTGGCCGGCACCTGGTGGGGGCTCCGTGGGAGACGTCAGTGACAGCCGTCCATTACTTCTCCTGCAGGTCCTCCACCTGCAGCTCAGGAGCCTGGGGCTGAGTTCAAAACCCATCGTCGACCGCTTTGTGGAGTCCTTCAGAGCCATGTGGTCTCTGAACGGGCACAGCCTGAGCAAAGTGTTCACGGGCAGCAGGGCACTGGAAGGGAAGGCCAAGGTAGGACCCGCCCAGGGCGGGAGGGCAGGGGCGCGTGGGCCCCTCTCACGGCTGCGGTCTGGGCTCCTTTCAGGTGGGGAAGCTGAAGGACGGGGCCCGGTCCGTGTCCCGCACCATCCAGTCCAACTTCTTCGACGGGGTGAAGCAGGAGGCCATCAGGCTGTTGCTGGTGGGGGACGTGTGCAGCGAGGAGGCGGCGGACAAAGGGAGGATGCTGCTGGACAACACGGCCCTGCTGGGTAGGGTGCCGGCCTGCCGGGGGGCTCCCCACCCCACGCCCCACTGCCCTCTCATAATCCAGGAGGGGGTGGGAGACACTCCCGGGGCATCTGGGCTTCTGACTGTGGTCTCGTGGTCTGACCCGCGAGACCAGCAACCTACGCGGCTGGCAGCCGCGGCTTTCCCGGGAGCCTGCACTCCGTGACCTAGAGTGCGATCTCACACTTCTGCTGTCCTGCTGGGACGGTGTTTCCGTGCCGGGAGCAGGGGAGAGACCCTGAGGGCTCTGCCAGGGGCATTGTGCTATCCTGAAAGTGGCGCCGTGCTGTCCTGAAAGTGGCGCTGTCTTCGTATTAACCCACCCAGAAGCTGTCTCAGCTGACATCTCGCGGGGGCTTTCCATGAGGTCGGCCTCTGCTTTCTCTCCTGGCTCCTGAGGGCCCGTGGAGATAGGAGGGGACGCTGTCCTCCCTTGGGGAGGCACCTTCTCGTCCCAGTGGCAAGAGCGTCGTGATTCCTCAATAACTGGAGGTCTCTTAGGGGACATTACAATGGCATTTTGTCACCCGGAGACTGTCAACATGATAGGCCTAATGGAAAAGGAAAGTGCCTCAGCATTTGTCCTTTTAAGTTTTGTTTTAGAAATTTTTGGTATTTTTGAAAAATGAACTTGCCTGTGTTTAAAATGGTTTCATAGCCCTGTTCTACCCTAATTCTTCCGTCATGGGGGGAACTCATTTTGGCTTCTGATAGCCATGGTGATCAGTAGCTCCTACCCTGGGCACGGTGCCCGCGTGGCGAACGCTGAGAGGAGCTCTGGGTAGTGCGGCGAGTCTCACTTAGTGGCAGGCAGATGCCAGTTAGATTTGGGTCATGTTGCTAGTCTAAAAACTCGAATATGTTTTGGCTGTCTAACCATGGAGATGGTTCCCTGTAATGACTTTTTAAAGCCTTAATTAAGTCTGAGGTAAAACATTTCAGGCATGCAGGAGGGAAGGCAGAAAATGCAAAAAATGGGTGCTTTGGTTGGTAAGACTTTTAAAGTCATATATGTGTGTGTGTGTTTATATATATTTTAAATATGGTCAGTGGCAGCATCCCCTCATTTAAATTCCAATGCCTTGTTCTTCTGCAGGATCAGGGAGCGTGGGGTGGGTGCTGGGGACAGGGCTTGTCCCCATTGTATCTGAGGCTCCTGGTGATCTGATGTCACATGGCCGCTGGCCACTGTGGCCGCGGTTGGGGCAGGGGTGTGGAGGGTGAGTTTGCAGCCCTGTGTCTCCGTACCTCCATGCAGAAATGCCAGGAGGGACGCACTGGGGTTTCTGTGGTTTTAAGCCTTTTGTCGTCTCCCTTCAGGGAGCATAGCTGGAGGCTTGCCAGTCGTCTTCCCATAGTTTCGGAGGGTGCCTGCGGTTCTGAGCTGCAGAGCAACGTGTCTTTTTATACCCCTGCACAGTGACGCCCAGGATCCTGAGAGCTATGACGGAGCGCCAGTCTGAGTTCACAAATCTCAAACGCGTCCGCATCGCCATGGGGACATGGAACGTGAACGGGGGGAAGCAGTTCCGGAGCAACCTCCTGGGCACGGCGGAGCTGACCGACTGGCTGCTCGACGCACCCCAGCTGGCCGGCGCCACGGGGCCCCAGGGTGAGGGCAGCTTCCGAGGTGGAGACAAACGCGGAGTCCATCCAACACGGTGTATCAGGCTTGACCCTGGCAACAGCCGCTGCCTCGTGGGATGTGGTGTTTGCTGTTTTCATTCCTCAGAACGTTTAAAAGCGCCGTGGTCTCACTTTCTAGAGTTCTGCCCAGCAAAGTAGCTACCTTTCCTTTTCCCAGTGGTTAGAAGAGTCACCAGGGGGCGAATCTCTTTGCTCTTCACATAGGAGATTTCCCAGTCTTGGGTTTTGGTCCCTAGAACCTCTTTGTCACCCGGAGGACGATGTGGCTCCTAGAGCCGCATCCCTGCCCGGCGGGAGCCAGGCGTGGCTCTGATGTTGCTGCTGACCCAGAAACCCTCACCCTGGCCTTTCCCCAAACCATCTCTGTCGTCCACTTTGAGGAGTCACGAAATAATTTGTGTACTTTTTAAGAATAAAATGACTCCAGGTCTGACGCCTCACCTTTTATCTCATGTCGTGCAGTACGAGGTGTCGAATGGCACAGAGCTTAGGACGTGAGGAGTAGAAGACTTTTGTCCAGTCAGCCTTCACTCGGGGGCCTTCTTTGCTCCTTTGGGCTCAGGAGGAGACTCGTGATCTGGTTCTTTGCCTGTTGCGGAGTGGCCTGTGGTCCAGGGGACATGCAGTGGCCTGTGCTCACGTACATTCTCCAAGCTGCCTAGATATGCGGCGCCCAGAGCCCCCTCCCCTTCTGCACACAGGGAGAGGAGGTCTGCGCCCTCCTCTCCGCCTCAGGGGGCAGGTGGCGGAGTCCACGGTTGAGAGTCTCTGGGCTTCTCTGCGTCAGTGGCGGCCTGTGTTGGTGTGTGTCATGCATCCAGAAACCATTTTGGGTGCCGTGAGAGCAGGCCCTGTGGTGCTGAGGACATCAGTACAGGAGAGTCCCCTCCCCCAGGCTAAAGCGGCTCCTTCCTTTGCCTGCAGGACAGCATGGGTGGTTTCAGCAGGCTGGTTGCCATTGTGCAGGGAATTTTATTGGTGTAGGCATTAGTGGGCTCACCAGCCATACCCCTAGAAAGCCTCCAG
Organism: Lepilemur ruficaudatus; assembly: GCA_963574885.1. Taxonomy (NCBI): domain Eukaryota; kingdom Metazoa; phylum Chordata; class Mammalia; order Primates; family Lepilemuridae; genus Lepilemur; species Lepilemur ruficaudatus. Next base: position 47,519 of record CAUYRT010042770.1, on the reverse strand, counting down.
GTTCAGGAAAAGGATGGAGTTGTAGTTACTGTTGCCAAACAGATCAAGCAGGGACAGGCATTGTTTTCTTAAAAAAAAAAAAAAAGATTTAGATTGATGAAGCTGGAAGTTCCAGGTTGTCCGGTGTGGCTCACAGAGAAGGAAGTGGACAGCCTGCCTGGCTGTCGCTGGTGAAGGCCACGTCCCCAGCTGGAGCCAGGGAGGCAGGTGCCTCATGTTCTGCGCAGCTGGAACCGTGTCTGGGCTTGAGGGCGCAGGTACCCGAGTGTCCGAGGACGTGACTGGGGAAGATCAGTAACTGGCTGCAGGGATCGCACTTGGCCCAAAGAGCGCCTCTGGGCTCGCTGGGCTGCACTTGCACCAGGCGTTTCTGCAGTGGTCTCCGTCAGAGCAGCTCCCTAGAGTGGTGGCAGCCACCTTGAGTTGGACTCGGGCAAGGGACAGCGTGGCTTGGAAGAGGGAAATGGGGACCCCGCGATCCGGTCATGCAGGACTTATTGGTTCTGATTTCTTTCATCTCCTGGCTTGTTCCCCAGACGACAGCAGCCCAGCTGACATATTTGCTGTGGGGTTTGAAGAGATGGTGGAGTTGAGTGCAGGGAATATCGTCAATGCCAGGTAAGGGGCCGTGCGGGGGCCTAAGAGGGGTCTTCCTGAGTCAGGTGTTGGGCCGGGAGCAGGGCCCTCGAGGCTCTCCGAGCCAGCCTGCGTCTGAACAGCTGACCGTGGCGCTGGCTGCGTCCCCTGCCTCACGCACGCACCTCCCTGTTCTCTCTTGCCTGCTAACGAAGGCAGGAGGGAGAAGGGCCGATCACCACTGTTCTGAGCCATCTGGCCTCGGCCACATGTCGCGGCTGACTGGCACTGCTGCGGGAGTGGTGCGTGTGGCACAGGGCGGGGCTGGGACCGTGGCTGACTTGGAGCGGTGAGGAGGTGAGCGTGCAGGGAGGAGGCACGCCCCTCCTTCACACCATGACAAAGAATCAAAACCCCCAGATTGAGCTATGATTGTGCCATCGCGCTCCAGCCTGGGCGACAGAGACCCTGTCTCTTAAAGAAATAAAAAATTAAATAGAATCAAACCCTGCTAAAACCACTGGATTAACATTTGGTGTAAAGTCACCCAGACATTTTTCCCCCCACAAACTTGCCCAGCCTTAGTTCAAGGAACTTTCTGAACAAATCAATAAAACTGACTCTGTGGCACTCCTACGAGAAGGTCCTCTGCTGGGTGTCGGAGGCGAGGAGGGGGCTGCCCTGATGCGCAAGACACAGCCGAAAATATGCAGACCGCCCAGGTGGGCGCGGAGCTGGCGCGGGCAGTGTGAACTCGGCTCCGTAACAGGACTAAGCGGAGGGCTGGGCAGCTGGCGGGTGGGAGATGGCGCTGCCACACTTCCTGTCTTTTCTCTCCAGCACCACCAACAGGAAGATGTGGGGTGAGCAGCTTCAGAAAGCCATCTCACGCTCTCATAGGTACATTCTCTTGACTTCGGCACAGCTGGTGGGCGTCTGTCTTTATATCTTTGTACGTCCATACCATGTCCCGTTCATCAGGTAAGAGCCTTTGTTTACAAACATCTGGGGAACGAGGGATTGTTAGTCTGTGTTTTGTTCTATGACTTCCTCCTCCTCCTCTTCTGCAGCAGGAATCGGGGCCTGCCCTTATCTTAGATACGTGTAGCAAAACCCCCGGGGGAGAAACTAGGCTGAATAGCATATTGTCCAGCCGTTAAAAAGCCACAATGGGGAACTTTTGACCCAGGAAGCTGAGCTTTCTCAGAGTGGTGCCTGACTGTCCTCACCCCAGCCGGGTTCTGTGCAAGGAAAGGAGCTCCTTGTTGGAATTTTACAGACAGGAAACCTGTGACCAAGAGCTGAGTAACTTGTCAGGAAACTACAATTCTTTTGTCTCTTTTTTGAAAAATTTTAGGGAGAATGTGGGGCCTCCACCACTGTCTGTCTCTATTGTTTTTTCAGAGTGACAGCTCTGTGAGTGTCAGAAAGGGGAAATCTTAGGAAATGCATTTCCTGTTAGGAAGGGCTGGGTGTGGGTTTGAAGATACTGGAGGAACTCGGCTTTTCCCTGAACTTTCTGGTAGCCTCATATTGCTGCCTGGCTTCAGGGCCTTAGAATTTCCTCGTCTTTCTGGTTGCTGATGTCAGGCACCGAGCTCACCTTCCCCCTAAGCCAAGCAGGCTCATGCCTGGCTGAGCACCTGCCCATGCTCAGAGCACCATAGGCAACCCCCAGGCAACACGTGGGGAGCAAGACCGTGCTCTGGGTTCATAATCCTCTCCCATGACTCTCGGAAAATGTTTAAGCCCATGTTCCTCTGCTTGTGTTCCGTGGCAGTTGGTCAGTGTCCCGAGTTAGTGGCTGCAGGTTAGTGGGGGTTAGAGGAAAGGCAAGGCTGGGGTCAGGGGCAAAGACAAGCCACTCGAGAAGGGAGCAGTGCCGGGCAGCTCCAGGTTTCCCTGCCCTGTGTCCCCGGCTCCCTGCTCCTTTGGCCCCATGCTGTGCAGCTTGCACCCCTTTGGCAAGGTGTCACCCTCACCGTGTCTGCCAGGGAGCAGATGTGTCCGTAGGCCTCCGTCTGTGGCATGGTCACGGAAACAGTTCCGTGGCCCTCCCTGTTTGCTTGCATGCGGTGTAAGTTGGCGTTTTAACACCAGCAGGAGCCTGCGTTGCATAAAAGTCCGTTTGACACCACTGCCTGGCCCAGCACGAGGGACCGGTGCTCTCCTAGCTCTTAGGATATACCTGGAGGATGGCTCTCCTGTGCCCTGTGTGATGGCTGCACAGGGGTTGGGAGGCGGGGGTGGTGGCAGGTTGTGACATCCACGCTGTGCCTGCCAGCAGCCAGAAGGCAGGGCACACATGGGCCCTGCCGCCTCTCCAGCATCACAGGTGCTCGGGGGGCTCGTATAAGCCCAAAATGCTTCTGAGTCGGGGCGTGGAGCAGATGCTCCTGCCAGCTGTTGGCAGTGAGAGGGAGGCGGCCTCCTGGCCGTGGAGCCGGTGACGGTCACATGGGTCACTGCTGCGTGGCCACTGGAGGTGTGATGGGATAGCTCCCTGAGCGGCAGGGGTGGTGCTGCTGCCGGGCTCTCTCGGCGGCAGAGCAGGTTCACGCTTCCCTGAGCAGCCACTGAGTGCCGGCGGTGGGCACCTTCTTCTCTTGCAGGGACGTGGCGATGGACACGGTGAAGACGGGCATGGGCGGGAAGGCAGGGAACAAAGGCGCCGTGGGCATCCGCTTCCAGTTCCACAGCACCAGCTTCTGCTTCCTGTGCAGCCACCTGACCGCTGGCCAGTCCCAGGTGAAGGAGAGGAACGAGGACTACAGGGAGATCACGCAGAAGCTCTGCTTCCCCACGGTGAGCTGCTGCTAGGAGCCGGGCCTGGGGACACGACCACAGGAGAGTCCCTGCCCTGAGGGCTTGGTCCCGGGGGACATGTGTATTCACTGTGCCCAGGGCAGGCCGTCCAGCAGCCTTCTGTCCCCTCCTCCCGAGTGTATGTAGGACCCTCGGGTTTCATACGTGCATTGTCCGATTCTGTCATTGAAGTGATGCTTTGGGGAAAGAAATCCGATGTGTCCATGCTTTGTCCTGTCTACGTGGTGGGAACGGTTGCGTCGAGACAGTAGAAATCTCCGTTTCCTTGAGAGGAGCAGTCTCCTCACACAGGCCGTAGCGGCTCAAGATAAGCACACCCCGTTTCAAACCCTGGATTCCTGGCCCAGGAGCCTCCGCCCGTCCCTAGGCTGCCCGTGATGCGCGTCCTGCGCCCTCTGGCGGCTGTCCGGAGTCCTCGCTCTGAAGTGGAGGACTTTGCAAATCTGGATTGTAATGCTCCCCTTCCCGGGAAGGATGAGCCCTGCACAGCTTCAGCTGGTGCAGACCCCACCTGTTAGGCTGCAGCTGTTCCCACCACAGAATCGTCCGGTGTCTGAGGGTCGGCGGGTTGGGTCACAGAGCTCGTCCGTCTGAAAAGAGATTCCTTAAAATTGACATCCTGTGTACTGGGCTGCACAGGCACTCGAGGCAGAAATTCCTTGGTTTTCATTGATAAGTGCCATGACCCTTGTGACAGTTTTTATTTCTTAAGTTAAAGAAGAAACAAATGAGCTCAGAAATTTTTAATTATATGTAATGTAGCTAAAAAAGAAAGTCCAACCCTTGTCACTTAGAAATGCAAACATGGGACACAGTCCAAATAATTGAAGTGTATGTAAGATAGCTCTTTTTTTTCCCAACAACAGGAATATTGAGGGTATTTAAAAGTTAATCTTCTACACTCGTCCAATACAGTAGCCGCTGGTGATAAATTTAGTTAAAATAAAATCAATAACTGCTTGCTTGCACCGGCCACACTGAAAGTGCCCAGTATCTGCATGTGGCCGGGGGCTCCTCGTCAGCACCGAGGACATTTCCAGGGCTGCAGAAAGTCCTATCAGACAGTGCTATCTAGGCACCCGTTTTATTCGGTTGGGATCATTTTAATCTTCCGTCCAGATTGTCGTGGGGGAAATGGGAATGCCTTGCAGTGTGGGAGAACAGAAACAGACGCTGGCACTCGGCGGGTCTGAGCTCAGAGCTCGTCTTCACCGTGCACTACCTGTGCAGCCTTCAGCAGGTTACTTTACTCCTGGACTTGGTTTGTTTTGTTTTTAAATCTAAGACAGAGCCCATGGTATCTGCTCTGCAGGGGCTGCTGTGAGGACAGTGTGCACCCGGGCCAGAGCCCGGCCCTGTAGGCAGTTGATCCGCAGCAGCTGCTGTCATGGTTGTGGTCTCTGGGGACAGGGACAGGGAGGGCAAGGACCCCAGGAGCTGTCCAGAGCCAGCTGGGCCATGGGCTCCTGGCCACTGGGCAGGTTTGAAGGAGGAGGAGTAAGAAGGAGAGGGAGGGAGGGAGGGTGCGGGTGAAAACGTTCCGGAGTCACGAAGTTTTATGGAGGTGCACGGTCTGAGCGCTGAGGCTGCTCTTCTTACGTCTCGTTTTCGTGACGCTGAGTAAGCGGGCAGTTCTTGGGAGCGGACGTAGCAGTGCAAGCACCGCCGGGTCCCGGAGGTGGGACCCAGAGAGGAAACGCTGGCAGCCTGCTTCCCCAGCGACAGCTGAGCTTTCTCCAAACCACTCAGAAACGCTGTTTAAAATAAAGCGAGCCGTGTAAAAATTCCTCAGCAGGTTTAGGAAATTAGTGAAAAATGAGATGCTCTACTAGAAAACGTTTTGTTTAAAGTAACTTTTTAATAAAAAATACTGCTGCTTGTCGCCTCCCCGCTGAGCTTGCGTTTTCTCCGCTCTCCTGCCTTCCTGCGAGATGGGCTGGAATGATTGTGATTTTCTTTCCAATTTAGGGGAGAAACATCTTCTCTCACGATTATGTGTTTTGGTGTGGCGATTTCAACTACCGCATCGATCTTACTTACGAAGAAGTCTTCTATTTTGTTAAACGCCAAGACTGGAAGAAACTTCTGGAATTTGATCAACTACAGCTACAGAAATCAAGTGGAAAAGTAAGTTGTGCTTTTAAAACATTTTTTAGCAGCTTCTACAATATGGAGTGACGATATGACAATATGACATTGTGACATATTGTGACGATATGACAATGTGAAACGAAATGTATACACTAGCACTCAGCAAATTCGGTTCCATGAGTGGATTTAACGGTGTTTCTGGTGTTATAGAAAACGTGGGGCGTGTGAAGTTACAGGAGTAACAGGAGTAGCCCCTCACACACACCTCCTGCCTCTCCTTAACGGGCTTTGGTTGCCATATGTGGCTGTCCCGTGGCCGGAGGGGCCATTGCGTGGGAAAGCCAGCTTGGGAGCATTGAAACTGGCCGTGGGAGCTGACGGCAAGGAGTCTCCGTGCCCAGCCCGGGCACGCGCTCCTGTGCTCGGAAGTGGACCTGCGTCCTTCCCGCCTCCAGACAGGCTGAGCCCTTGCACCTTTGTCTCACCAGCGAGGCAGTAGCTGTGTCCGGCTCACACGGCCCCAGTGTCAGCATTTCACCGTGAGGGGATGCTGAGTGCCGACGCACACCACATCCACTTCACCTCCTACTCGGGTGCAAGACAGCTTTACTTCAGATGTCATAAACCACCAGTGACACTTTGCGTTCTGCTCAAAATACTCTCTTTTGGTGATGTCGCTATTGCTTGTCAGTAAAAACACTAACAAATTATAACACTGTCTAAAAACACAATTTGTGCATGTAATCCTCATGACCACCCTACAGATTAGTATTATACCCATTTTATAGACAAAGAAAACTGAGGACAAAGTCAAACAAGTTGTCCAAGATCACACAGCCAGTACAGAGCCATGGTTTGGTCCAAGACTGTCAAACTACAGAGCACATATTTTCCCTCCACGGGGCCCATGTACGGTTTTTCAGGAACTCCTTAGGCCGTGGCATACATAGGAAAGATTCGACTATGGGATCTGTGTTCAGTTCTCCAAGGTCACGCTGGCCAGCTCCCAAGTGTCCAGAATGTATGTTTTCCTCCAGCTAATGCCGTTTGCGTATTTCAGTGTCTGTCAGCTTCCTGGCGAGATGGGCTAAGGTGAGGGAAGTCTGTCTAAATTCCGTCACCTGTCGAGAGAGAGGCTGGTTAAATGCGCGAGGCTGGGGAAGACGAGGTCCCTCCTAAAGTGAGATTTGGACACGTTCTTCGAGGTTTTCTGTGCCCTCCCACCTCTGCCCCTGCCAGTACGTGGGCCGCCGAGGGGTGGCCAGGTGGACGAGGGGCCACGCCAAACCCTTACAACAGGCTGCTCTTTCTCCCTCCTGCAAACATCCTCACGCCCTTTCAGTGACGTGCTGAGAGAGCAGGCGACTGTTTGTTCCTGCATCTTCCCACAACACAGGGACAGTCCAGAGCTAAACAAAGGAGAGCTGCCTCTCACTCTGCCGCTGCGTGCTCGATTCATCTGTTCAGCAGGCATTGACGAAGGCCTGTCGGGCGTGGGCCGGGCCTCGCACCAGGCCTGGGACTGCGCCCTAGACCACGCCTGACCCCGCCTCGGGCCTCCCGCTGTCTCCTGAGGGCCACCAGCGGACGGGACGGGTCGGACACTGGAGGGGAGGGCTCAAGGGTGGTGTGTCAGTCGGGGAAGAGCAGAGGATCACTACTCTTTTGCTGGTTAAAAGGCACATGTGTCCAGTTTTGACATGTTTGCAAGTATAATGTAGCTTCTGTTACTTTTTGGGAATAGAACACTCTGGAAAGTGCCTATTTATTTTTGTTTTTATATAGAACATACAGAATCTAGAAGAACTAAGGTAGTCTTGGGACTTCTTTTTCTCCCGACAGATTTTTAAGGACTTCCATGAAGGAACCATTAATTTTGGGCCCACCTACAAGTACGACGTTGGCTCGGCCGCCTACGACACAAGCGACAAATGCCGCACCCCAGCCTGGACAGACAGGGTTCTGTGGTGGAGGAAGAAGCATCCTTTCGATAAGACAGGTGAGTGTCCCAGAGCTGTGGAGGCTGAACGGTAAACACCGGAGAGTAAAACAACCGCCTTGACTCAGCCCAGTGCTCTGCTACGTGAGTTACAGTTTCCTTAATAACCCAGGATGACACAAAAGTCATCCCGGATGTTAACCCCCAAGCTTTGGAAGCTGTGCTTTGGGCGAGCTCCGCCTCTGGCCTCTCTCTGGAGACGGTGACTTGCAAATGGGGCTGCTCCTGGCTGTCCCCACCCTGCGCCGCGGCTGCCTCCCCGGCCTTGTTCCGGGACCGAGGAGCAAAGCATCGCGACGCCCTGCTCACGCACGTCCTCCGTGCAGCCCGCTGTGTTCCACCAAACCCTTCTCTGCTTAAAGCCCCGGTTCCGCACGGAACGTGAGCAAGACACAGCAAAAATAAGAGTCGATTTTGTTTTAAATCGATGAGTTGTCAAGCATGTTTTCAACCATTGTGGATGCCCAGCTAGGGAGTGAAGTTTATTTAAAGTTGGAACACCTATAGACTAGAACATAATAATTAAACATATCAAGAGGAGATGTCTGCTGAGATTTCAAAGCCAGCAAACTGCCTCTGTAGATAGAAAAGATGACTTTTCCTTCCGAGAGATCTGTGAATGCCCGCATGGCCCAGAGCACCCAGAGGCAGGGAGTCTGCAGCTGTCCTGGAGTGCCTGGGCCCTGGGCAGAGACCCGCAGCTGCGGCATGTGGGTCCCACAGTCCCCACACTGGGGAGGGTGGTAGGTGGCCATGGACACTTCCGTTTTGAATAATTATCCCCAGGCCCAAAGCAGCCACAGCCTGGCTTCAAGTTTAAGGGGGTAAAGCTGACAAGCCTGAGCCGCGAGGGGGTGAGGGGGTTGGGATATGGATCTCCGTTGTGCAAGTTTTGTAATCGCGCCCCTGTACGTTGTGATTTGTGTTGTATGTGGGTCTCTTCGATGAACCTCCATGAGCAGCTGGAGAACTCGGCCTTCTAGACAACGACCTAGATGTTGACGCCAAAGTCAGACACACCTGGTCCCCTGGCGCCCTCAGGTATTATGGGCGCGCGGAGCTGCAAGCGTCTGATCACAGGTGAGGTCCTGGCTCCAAGGACACTTTGTCCTTTACTGGGAAAGGCGGCGGCTCGTCCTCTCTACAGGGAACCGGCACGCTGTCCCCATGGGATTTGTGTGTGTGCACGCAGCACACTAAAGAACAATGAACAATACAACAAATATTAATATTAGTGTACCCACGCCCAAGGATAAATGACTGTTGGCATTTTGTCATTGCTCCATATCATAAATGACATTGATTTGTTGTGCAACCTTCTTTTTTGTCACTTAACGTTTTTGAGATACAATCATGTGGATGTTGTAGCCCGGGTCATTCGTTTGCACCTGCTGTCCAGTATTCCAACTAAACAGATCGTGGAATTTACCCATTCAGCTACTGATGATTTTTTTTCTCAATATTTTATTATTGCAAACACCATAGGGTTTTTAAATCTTGGACTCAGGCTTTTAAATGTTCCGAGCTGCTGGTTCGGCTTCCGGCGTCGTGAATTGAGGATGGGAAGGAGGCAGCAGGCAGCAGGGGCAGCGGGTGAGGGGCTGTCAGCCTGGGGCTCACACTAGGACATGCGCTGGGATTGCTGCGGGGGACTCGGAACGTCCCTTAACAGACAGTAGAAGGTGGCGTTTGATGGTGCGAATGAGGATGAGTTTGGTCTTCCCAAGGCTGCCGCCAAAACTGTCACGTCAGTTTCTACTTTTACAAGGGAAGAAATTAGTGAACAGTTGGTTAGCCAGTAGGTCTAAAGCTCTAGGTCCTTGTACATCCTTTAGACACCTGTTGTTGCAAATACATACCTGGAAATGAATCTTGGGGAATCTTCAGAGGTGTGGTGTTAAGATTTGCTAGTGCAATGAGTGTATTTAGAAACCTTCATTTAACCAGTATTTATTGGGGACCCTTATATGTCAGGACCTGCTGCTGGCATGGGAGGCAAGCAGTGAACAAAGCAAACGAGACCGTGTTCTCGTGGAATTTTCTAGAGAGGACAGACAGACACAAAACAAACATAAGTGCTGTGAGTGAAAGCAGTCTCGGCAGGCCAGGGTTGGGCTGTCTTCTACCCGCTGTCCAGGGAAGGCCTTCGGATGGGTGACCTCGGAGCAGGGAGCTGACGGAAAGGAGGGTGTGAGCTGCGTGTGGTCTGAGGGAGCACTGTCGGGGTGGGGGCCTGTCAGCCGGCGCCGGGAGGCCCGGAGGGACGAGAAGCTGGAGCAGAGAGCGAGGGGAAGGCACCGGGGTGAGACGAGCAAGAAACCCAACTCGGTGGAGCCCCGGAGGCCGCAGAAGCCCCCTGGCTCCTGCTCCGAGCTAAGGAATGGACGACCGCAGTGGCCAAGCGAGGGCACGGCGGTGGCTTTGGGCCAGGGTGGCCGTGGGTGGAGGTGGTGAGATGTATTGGGTCTGCGTGGACTCCGACCGTGGAGCTGCTGAAGCTGTGGCTGCGGGAGACGGAGGAACTGGGGGGAGGTGGAGGGGCGCCGGCGCGGCTGGGGAGGACCGTGGAGCCGCAGACCTGGACGCACTGGCTCGAGAGACGCTTTAGACGTTTATTGCTTTCCTAATTACAGAAGTAGAACATCTTGATTATTGATAATTAGGGAAAAATATACACACAGTGCATTCATGACCCCACCGGAGACAATGTCCAGTAATGGTTTATGTTTCTTTCCGCTGCATTTTCCAGGTGCGATAGAGGCACACATGCTCACAGATGTGAAACGTGTATAAAAGGATGAGGATGATATCATGTGAACTGCTTTAGCGTTTGCTGTTTTACTTACTACAGTAATACTGTTTAAATTAAACTTGCCTGCCCTCTGCCCAGTTGCCCCGATGGTGACGCCCTGAGCGTCTCTAGTTCAAGCCCATGGCCAAGAACCTGACATTGACATAGTCAGGACACAGAGCGTCCGTCCCCCAGGCTTCTTTCTGCTGCCCTTTTGCAGCCCTACTCCTTCCCCGACCCCCTTCTTTTGCCCGGGCCCCCACCCGGCTTCCCTCCTTGCCTATAATTTTGTCATTTCAAGAATGTTATACAAACAGAATCAGAGTCTTGGGACTGGCTTCCCCTCTCAGCATACGTCTCTGGAGAGTCCCCTGGCTGGTCGTGTGACTCGGTAGTTCGTTCCTTCTTGTCACTGGTGAATGAAGCCACCCGCCATGCACTCCCGCTTTTACCCAGAGATGTGCCACTTCCACTAACATGGGGCTCCTCCCAAAAGTGCTCCTGCTAAAAGAAGTTTTTAAAAAGCACCTACAGCCGGGCACAGTAGCTCATAGCCTGTAATCCCAGCACTTTGGGAGGTTGAGGCGGAAGGATTGCCTGAGCCCAGGAGTTTAAGACCGGCCTGGGCAGCATAGTAAGACCCCATCTCTAAAAAAATGTTTTTTTTTTAATTGGCTGGGCATGTCGGCATGTGCCTGTAGTCCCAACTACTCAGGAGGCTGAGCCAGGAGGATCATTTGAGCCCCAAGAGTTTGAGGTTGCAGTGAGCAATGATGATGCCACTGCACTGTAGCCTGGGTGACAGGTTAATCTTCATAATATAGGATTTTCTAAATTTTTATAGAGTAACACCCATCCCTATATCAAAATTATTTATAATGATTGCATTATTTCCTGCTAAACTGTTTTCCTGTGTATATCAAATAGATTTCTACAACATTATTCTTAATGATTGCATAGCATATTATTATATGGGTGTATCATAACTGCTTCCCCGATACGGAACAATTAGATGATTTCTCTTTTTCCCATCCCATCGGCAACGTTGTAAATGATTGACCTCGCGTACAAATCTTTGTCTGGATTTCTGATCAGTTCCTTAGAATGACGTGCTAGAAGTGAGAGTACTAGGTGAAAAGAGATGAATGTTTTTGAGACTCTTAATTCAAATTGCCAAATAGCTGTCTGAAGAGCTTGAAGCCCTGGCAACAGCTAGAAGCCCTGGCAGAGTGAGAATGCCCCTTCCCCAAACCTCGGCAGTGCCAGGGACCACCATGTGAAAGATCGTTGGTGATGGCCGGTTATTTTTCTAGTCCTGGGCTACATCTTTAGTGCTCTGCAGTGTTTCTCTTCCCTCAAACCATCCTTAGGTAACAATGCCAAGGTAATACTAGTATTGGGGAAAGAAAAAGACTAAAACGCTAGGACAAAGCCACCAGCCTGCAGTCACCTGCCCATTCACCGCCGGCGGCCACACCCTCAGGTGGCCGATGTGGACTACTGGCAGCAGAGCCCCGGGGCGCCGAGGCTGCGGATTAGAGGCTGGGGGTGTGTACGTGGTCCCTGGCTCACTGTCATCTTTCCTTCTGACGCAGACCCGTGCTGGCCATCGTGGAGGTGGAAGTACAAGAAGTCGATGCAGGTGCTCGAGAGAGGGTTTTCCAGGAAGTGTCCTCTTTCCAGGGCCCCCTGGATGCCACCGTCGTAGTAAACCTTCAGTCGCCAACCTCAGAAGAGAAAAACGAGTTTCCTGAGGACCTGCGAACCGAACTCATGCAGACACTGGGGAATTACGGGACAATTGTCCTCGTCAGGTAACCACTGCCCCGGCTGCCGCGGGTTCCGGGGGGGTGTCAGGGAGGATCCGTGAGAGCTGCCGAGTCATGCTTGGCACTGGCTGACTAGGCAAACCTCGTTCATTCCAGGATCAACCAAGGGCAGATGCTGGTGACTTTTGCAGACAGTCACTCGGCTCTCAGCGTCCTGGACGTGGACGGCATGAAGGTATGTCGTGCTTGGCCGCGCCATGGGGCGGGGTCCGATCGATCTCGCTTTCACGTGATCGTGCCTTCCCCTCTCCTCTTGCCCTGGCCTGTGCCCCGCCTGTGTCCCTGTGCAGGCGCCACGTGCGGGAAGGAGCTTGCATGCTTCATTCTGGTTCCGAGCGTCTCATGTCCACCCCTCGCTACTTGCAGAACTGGGGAGAAAGAGCAAGTTTTAGAGTGTGGTTCTCCCCGAGTCACATGGTCTGTCCTCACTCACACCCCCGTGCGGGAGAGCGTGCCGCTCTTTCTCTTCGGAGCGTGTATTTGGAATATGCAGCTCATAGGTGGTTTCTGTTTTGATGACATCCTGGTTTTAAACTTGCTCCGAATGGGAAGCAAGAGGCGATAGTTCAACGTCAGGCTGCACGAGTGAGAGCCGTGCTGGGCCTGCGCGAGGTCGGGACCTTCTATCTTTCTCGCTAAACAAGAAGACTGGCCTTGCTCTGGGTGCGTGGGTGTGAGTGTGATCGGAGGGAGTTGCCGGGCCTTCTGTGCTTATTTGTGGATGCCGCCCTGCCCTCACAGGTGAAAGGCAGAGCCGTGAAGATCAGACCGAAGACAAAGGACTGGCTGAAAGGCCTGCGAGAGGAGATCGTTCAGAAACGGGACAGCATGGCCCCCGTGTCTCCCACCGCCAACTCCCGTTTGCTGGAGGAAAACTTTGACTTCACGAGTCTGGACTACGAGTCAGAAGGTTGGTGACCCTGCTAAAGGACAGGCAAGCAGTTCTCCCAGCAGCAGGCATGAGGTTTTACAAGTCTGCTCTGAAGCCTGCCTTGCAGAGCTTACGGAGGATGTCAGTAGTGCAGGGGTGCCATCCCGTGTGACAGGGAGGGCGGTGTCCACGTGTGGGGACGATTCACGCAGTGGTACACGGGACCCGGAGATGGCAGAACTTAATTACAAGCATTGGTTTTGGGGATGTCAGGGCTGTGGCGTGAGTGGAGGAGGGTCACCGTCCTGCTGGGGCCTGGGCCCTGGCGAGGTGCCCGCACGGGTTGCTGTGCTGTCTGCCCTAGCCCTTTGCCTTCTGACTCTGGTTCCCGTCCTTCTCCCAGGGGATATTTTTGAAGAGGACGAAGACTACTTGGTGGATGAATTCGGCCAGCCCTTGGTCTCAGACGGTGAACTGGGGAGAGACGACCTTCCTGGCGCCCCGGGCTTCACGGTAGTGGCTCCTCCCAGCACGTCTCCTGCACTCACCAAAAAGCAGCAGCATCCCACGTACAAAGGTAGCGAACCCTCCTTTTCTCAGCAGCCTCTGGCCCGGGATTCACCCAGGCCGTCAAGCGCGTGGGTCCCCTGACAGGCCCGAGCCAGGGAGGAGCAGCGAGGGGTGGGGCCTGAGCTCCGGGGACGTGTCCAGCTGCCACACACTGGTGTCCTCTGGTTACTTTATTTTTTACCACTTGTACCCCTAAAACATACCAGATTCAAGATGATTCCTGTTTCCTCTGTATATTCAAGTGGCCACGGTTCCAAACTGGTTTTATATTTGTGATTTTTTTTCCCCAAAATTTTTGTGATTTAATCCCATGAGAGACATATTCCGTGTCTGTGACCTGGGTTGCTGGTGTGTTGTTATATTCGTGTAATATCGTACTGTTACACAGTCATCATTCTATCATTCTGCACTCAAGTAGAGAGGGCCTGAAAGGTCACACGGATGGAAAGCACACCCCGAGATTAAATGGTACAGTAACTCTTTGCAGTAAGTTTAAAACCCACTAGAGTTACTTGGCTGGCAAGTGGGATAGTTCGTATTTCAGCATCAGCTGTGCTGACGCTGTCCCATCCACAGCCAAGAATGCCTTCAGCTGCCAGCCCCTGGTGTCCCCAGAGGACAGCTCTAGCTAGCAGGTGCAGGAGCTTAGCCATGTGTTGGGACCCTTGAGCCACGGCTGAGAATGGAGAATTGGGCTGAAAGTAAATTAAGGTGCTTCCCAGGGAGGGTTCAAAGACTCCCACACCCTTTTGTCTGTATAACGGTCCCCAGCCTGATCGATGGCTTGCCCGTGCCGAGCCACAGGTTGCTGAGCTCAGCCGTGGAGATTTGGGTTTGGCGGGGCAGGGTGGGACCCTGCAAGTCTGGCATTTCATGACGCTCCCAGGTGGTTTGGACGCATAGCCAGGTTTGAGGACTACTGCCCAGTGCATAAGCATGGCGGTGTGGTTTTGCAATTTGCTCATGCAGAAGGCTCCTGCCCTGGAGTCGAGTGACTGAGGGACTGAGCTCCTCAGAGAAGAGGTGGCCCTTTTCTCCAGGGGTGGCTGTCATTCAGGCTGCCTCTGGAGCCAGGGCAGGTGTGAGCACAAATCCCTTCTTGGCATAAGAAATGAATAGAGCAACATGGGGCTATGTGGGTGGCCTTGCCACCTGGCCGGCAACAAGAGGACAGTCCTCGATGCTGTGGGTGTTCAGCCACTCCCTTTAGAAGGAGCAGCACTGCTTCTCCCCAGATCCAGCCACAAAGATACCCGAGATGGAGCTGTTGGATGTGAGGGTGGCGCATCTGAGTCAAAATGAACCGCGGAGGGCTGCGCTGCGGTGCGCGAGGGAAGTCCTGAGTTGACGTGAAATAGAACAGGAGAACTCGCCTCCTCCGGCCCCTCTTAGCTTCTTAGAAGGTAGGTACAGGACGAGTGAGGACGGCTCACACTTGTGAACGTGGCAGTGGGCTTACAGGATTTGAGGTTTGGGGAGTGGACAGGATACTCACCCCTAGGAGGTTATCATGGGATGCCAGGCTGCCCTGCTGCCAGGGAACGGAGAACATTCTCAGCCTGTTGACATGTCTTAAAGTAAGGAATTAAAAACTTGTCTCTCTGTGGTTGGGTGATCTAGGGGCTCTGGTTTTCAGCGTCTCTCTACTTCGTGTGGCTTTTTGATTGTTTCACAAGGAAACACACCTACGCTTTAAAGGATTTCAGTGTCTCTCATGTCTGGAAAATGAACCTTGTCGGCGGTTTACTGAATGTTCCAAGCAGGCATTGGGTGCCTCTCCCCTGCCCTCGCCAGCAGGAAGGGGCCGTTTCCGCGGAGCCTCGAGCTGCCCTGCGGTGGGTCCACTGCTGTAGTCGGCTCGTGTGCGCAGACCCCGGTCTGACACGCGTGTTTGGGAAAGACCGTCTTCCTCACGACCCACCGTGTCCTCCAGATGACGCGGACCTGGTGGAATTAAAGCAGGAGCTGGAAGCAGTTGGGGATTTCCGCCACCGTTCTCCAAGCCGGTCTCTGTCGGTCCCCAATAGGCCTCGGCCACCTCACCCACCGCAGAGACCCCCCCCTCCAAGTAAGACTCTGCTTGCTTTTGGCTTACCCCGATGCCTGCTGGGAACAATTGTCTATTTCCTGCTGCTGAACACGTGGCTCCAAATCCACTTCGCCCGGCCTCTGAGTCTCCACAACGCTTCTCCCCCATGGGCTCCTTTTTGTCTTAAATCCAGGACGTGTTTGGTGTTGGAGATCCTTGTGCTTCTCATGGCAAATGACACGATTCCTTCCAAAGCTGTTCTCCAGCCGTGTCTGCGCTCTGCTGGCTGCTCTCAGCTGGGGCCTCTTGGGATGGGACTGGGGGCCGCAGCGCTGGAGGGACTCGTCTAGCTTTGCAGTCAGGCACGTCCCTCCTTGGCGGCCGCCCAGCCCTCCTTCTGCTTATTAGGATCTAGTAGTCCCAGGTGCCTAACCTGAGGGTGACCTGGGTCACCCTCTGCGATCCCAGGATGCTTGTTTACCAGCATTCCTCGGACTCGGAGAACAAGCTCTTCCCCAGCCTGGCTGCCCTAGCGTCGTCGTTTTCTTCCTGCTCCGCAAACCATCCTGAGCCCATCAGACTTTGCTTAATGACCTGAAAATAAATGCATGATATGCTTCTGACCAGCTTCCATGTTACCGCTACGGTTTCCTTCTCCCCCACAACAAATGTGACAGTCAGACTTAGATTTGCCTAAGCCGTCAGTTTCAGAATCGGGTCCGTCGTGGCTTGCATCACAAGCCAGAAGCACAAGACTTTTTAAGCATATTTTTGCTTTTCTGAGCTTACACTTAGAAAAAAATAAATAAAACATAAAATAACATAAAAATAGAATTTATAAATCATGTATTATTGTGGACATTTTACAAAAATAGAGAACTATAAAGAAGAATGAAATTTGAAAATTCACTTGATTACCCACAGGTAATAGTTGTTAACTGAAGGACTGCTAGCCTTTTTCCAGTTAGATATATCTATAGCTACACACAACTTTTATTTTTTTTATAAACTTGATGTCCATTTTGCTTAGTCAGTAGTCTTTCATTTATAGTGTCATATTTTCTGTGTCGTTAAATGTTCTGAAACGATGCAAGTATAACATGGCTGCAAGTATAATTTAACATTATTTGTTCCCCTGCTTTGGGATTCCCCCCCCACACACACACACACAAAATGTTTTAAAAATTTGGTCCTAATAATACTAATGTTTTAAACCATTTAAAAATCAGTTGTTTTTTATGTCAGATTTGGAGCCCCCAGGATGTTAGATTAAAATTGGATTCAAATAATGCTTCTCCGGAGCACTGGCATGAGCAGGCAGAGCAGTGAGAGATTCGCAGGAGCTCCGTGGATCCTCGGGGGCCCCGCCTGCCTCCCGCGCCTGCCGCCGGCCTGCTAGCCCTTCTCGCTCTGGCAGGGAAGTCGTGGCTTCACTGAGATTCTGCTCTCGTTGGTTTTTACAGCCGGTTTGCTGGTGAAAAAGTCGGCTTCAGACGCGTCCATCTCCTCCGGCACCCACGGGCAGTATTCAATTTTGCAGACGGCAAAACTCCTGCCGGGAGCACTGCAGCAACCGGTGAGTCCTTCCGTATTCAGCGCAGAGTCAAACAGGTGGCGTTTCCAGCCCCGTGGGTTGGCCCCGGGATGGTGCAGGACGGCCTCTTTTCAGTGAAGAAATAGATTTATGTCTCTTTAACTCTCTACTTACCCACCACCTCGTCTCTAAACCCCATAACTCTTAGTAGCAGGTCCTTTCTAGGGCTTTTACAAGGTTGTACAGAGTGTTCCAGAGAAAATCACTTTTGATGAAAAAATCCCAAGTGTCCCCGCCAGGGGGGACTGCTGGTTCTACACACTTCTGCGTCTCTGCCTTCCAAGTCTGGCCTTTGCCCTTGGCGCGCAGAGCAGCGGTCAGTAGGAAAAATTCAGACCGGTCATCTTGAGAAGATGATGATGGCTCTGGCGTAAAGCTGGTGACAGAAGAGACTAAAGAGAGACCTACAGCCTAAGTGACAAAGTAGGGGAACACAAGAAAGAGTAACAGTCATATGGGGTTGTGGAGGTGGAGGGTTCCAGAGAGTTCCACGAGCTGCGGGTTCAGAGTGTGGGTGGTGGTTAGTGGAGTAGAGGGTGGGCCAGGAGGTGGGGTGCTGGGTGACAGCTGCTGCGCCCCACGACGCCACTCGACAGGCTGGAGAGCTGGGCCCGGCTGGGTGCTCAAGCAGCCGCGGCAGGTGGCGGGGTTGACTAGACGCCAGTGGTTTACAGGAATCAAGGGGGATTGTCAGGGACAATCCAGACACTGAGAGAACAGGTAGAAAAAGCACTTTTAAGGAAACACGTATCTGAAGGGTGTTTTAATAACTCAGCCAGACCGTGGAAGGACTGCTCTGATTCTGCCTTCTCGCTTTTACTTGGTTATTGACATGGATGGTTTGTCCACACACAAAAACCTGTCAGCACCCGGTGTGGGAGAGAGGGCCGTGGGTTCTCAGAGTCATGGCATTCCTCTTCCAGGATGCGAGTGCTCCTGGGGGAAGGAGGGCGGAGGGCTGCGGTGTAGACGGGGGTTTGTCTTCTCACCATCTGAGAGCGCTCTGTAAGGTCCACACTGGGCACGGGCCGGCAGGTAGCGGATGGGCACATGAGGCTGTTGCCTTGCCTGTGCTAATTCACCTCTCCTCCTGATTCTGTCCGCAAGCCCAAAGCTAGGACTGGGATAAGTAAGCCTTACAACGTGAAGCAGATCAAAACCACCAACGCGCAGGAGGCGGAAGCAGCAATTCGGTGTCTGCTGGAAGCCAAAGGAGGTGGGTGTCTCCTGGGCTGTTCTCCGTGGCTAGGGAGAAACAACGGGGCTCCTTTCCATCTTCCCACTGAAAGTGGTCTAGAAAAGAAAATAATTTTTTTTCATTTTTCTGGAGGCAGTATTAAATGAAAGTACCCTTTAGCAACATTTTATATAATTACTAAGATTTATTGTCCATTTAAACTGTATATTCAAAATTCAGCAAATCTATAAAAATAATACCAGGATTCTTAAGCAACATTTAAGAGAGAGACTAAAATAAACAAAAATGAATTTTAAAAAAATTTAGCGCAGCAGGCACTAGTTCATTATGCCAGCTCTGTTGAAAAAGAGGCAGTTAAGGTGTGTACCCTTATTTCAGGCACAAAATCTCCCTTTTAAATCGCCAGCAAGTGTGAATAAATTCTTCACTGTCAGGCAGGAAGGGAGCCTCTCCACCACACTGCCTGCTGGTGTTTTGTTCCTCTCTTAACCCATGTTAACCACCGTCATTCAAAATCATTCATTCAGAATCACTGGTAACTAACGGGTTTCGACTTTGTTCCCGAATCTATTTTGCTGAGGGGAGATCATGCCCTTTGAAAGGACATATGCAATCGCAGGTATCTAATTTGCTTTTAGCCAGTATGTTAACTTCTTTGGAATTCTCCAATAGTATTTAAGGAGGGCATGTGTTAAGAGGTTGAGAAACACTGTTGGAGGATAACACTGCCACAAATGGTCTTTTTTTTTTTTTAATTAAAAAAAATAACTAAAACTATGGATGTGACAACCCAAGTGTCCATCAACTGATAAATGGATAGATGAACAAAACTGGGTACTTCACACAATGGGGTACTGCTCAGCTCTAACAATAAAAAGAATGCAGTGCTGATACATGCTACATCACGGGTGAACCTTGAAGATATTATCATAAGTGAAACCAAGAAAATATAAAAGGCCACATATCATATGATCCTATTTTTATGAAATGTCCACAATAACCACACCCACAGGGTCAGAAAGTTACTAGTGGTTTTCAGGGAATGGAAGGAGGAGGGAATGGGAGTTATTGACAATGGGTATAGGGTTTCTTTCTGGAGTAATGAAAATGTTCTGGAATTAGTGGTGATAGTTATACAACTTTGTAAATATACTAAAAAACACTAATGGTACCTTTAAAATGATGAATTTCATGGTCTGTGAATTATATCTCAATAAAGCTGTTTTATTTTAAAAAATTCTGGAGATGTAGATGTTAGTACAAGTTTGAAATCTACCCACAGTCCCAACTTAACATTTTCTTGGTTGTGGGCCCAGTGAGATTTTGATGTATTTTGGATAAACTCTGCTGAGAAAGCTTTGCCTGTGATCTCAGGGCCTCCCTGACCCCCACCACCCGCGGGCCCTACATCATCACCCCACGGCGAGCAGGAGAAGCTGGGGCCAAACCTAGCTGCTTGGTCCTAACACTCCTTAAAGATTTTTTTCTAGAAAAAAGGAAATCCATTGAATTAGTTAATTATCCTTACGATGTAGATTGTCTGAAGAGTAAATCACGCATTGGAGTGCCTCATCCCTTACACTTCAGCCACGTGATTTTACGTTTCAGGCACCCCAGAAGAAGCCCTACATGCCATGGCCTTGAGGGACAAGGGATCCTCCGCACCAGAGCCCACAGCAGGGGTGGCCAAGTCGGACACTCCCCAGGTCCCCCCACTCCTGCCCCGGCGGCCCGCGCCCAGAGTTCCCGCCATCAAGAAGCCAACCTTGAGAAGGACAGGAAAGGTAAAAAGCTGGTCGCCTAAACCTCTTACTGCTAAGTTGCTGGAAGGTCTTGTTAGATAAGAACTGCATCCCACAGCAGAGTCCAGGTGACTGGTATCTCTGTACACATGGTGGCACCAGCCACAGCTGCATCTTCGGGGGAAGGCTTGACAACCCCTCTCTCCTGCACACCCTGCTGTGTCTCACTCTGGCTGAGCAGCACAACAGGAGTTCGCTGCCTTTCTGCAGATTCTCCCTGTGACAAGAACAGCTCGGAGGTATTGCACTTCCTAACTGTTCTGAGTCCCCAGAGGGAACCGCTGTGGGTGCATTTCCCCAGGTGTTCCAGTATCGCCCATCTGCGTGTGGTCTGTCATGTGCACATGGCTTCACATGTGCATGTGTTACTGGCTTTAGGGAAACAACCGACTCCCAGCTGAGCGGTTCTGACACGCTGGCGCGTGGCCTCAGGCTGCCGGAGGTTGCGCAGCTTTCCTCGCCACTTTCTTGCAGATGGTCTTTTGCTCTCGCTCTCAAGCTTCTCGGCCTTGCTTACTGCTGCAAAGACATGAGTTTGTAAGGACAGTGGCAGCCCAAAGACTGGCACCTATAGACACATCAGGATCTTCCGTTTGATCTCGGTGGTAGTAGCGGACCCTCGGTAATCCTTGTCTGCTCGTAGGGTGGCTGCTGCTTGCCCGCCCAGGAGCGTGGGCGGTCGCCTCGGCCCCTCGCTCCTGAGGAGCTGGCCTCGTGTTTTCTGGGTTGCTCTTCTGTCCCACTGTGGATCGTTGCCATCTGTCCATTTGCCATGCCTTCTTACAAAGTGGACCTTTCCCTCCTTATCCCGTTCAGATGCTCCTCGACTTACATCCCAATAAGCCTGCCGTAAACTGAAAATATTGTTGGAAATGCATTTGATCCACCTAACTTACTGAACACCATAGCTCAGCCTAGCCTACCCCAAATGTGCTCAGAACACTTATCTTAGCCTAAAGATGGGCAAAAGCATCTAACACAAAGCCTATTTTATAATAACAATGAAAGATCCAAATTTGAAGTATGCTCTTTTACTGAACGTGTATTGCATTTGCACCCTCTTAAAGCTGAAAAATTGTTAAGTCAAATCATGCTAAGTCGGGGACTGTCTGTTTCGTCTTTTTCCTTTTAAAAGCCAGGAGCAGAAATGGATTCATTTTTCCAGCCTGCCACATAGGAGTTAGAGTAAAAGGCTATTGGGGAAGGGATTATTTTTTTAGTTTGTTTTCTAAAGAACCAAAGGAAATACTGAAATGCCAGTGCTTAACTACTCTACTGACAGCCATTTCTATACAAAAGCTTCATTTTGCTCTGTGCAGTTGTGTGGGGGGTTTGTATTAGATTTGAAGCATAACCAAGGAAGTGAAGTCCCTGTGTAAAATTTTCCATTCTTCTGTATTTAAATAAAAAAGATTCAAGGAGAAAGTATATCCATTAATGCTTCAATTAGCTGGTAACATGTTACTTCACCCTAGCATGGTACTAACTATAATTATCAGGCCAAGCTGCATCCTCAAAGAATGTTTTTCAAAGAGGTTTGCCCTTAATAAGGGAAAAGCATAACCCCATTTCCTAAAGTAACAAAAGAAAACCTTGTCTCAAATTCTTCACTGTGGCCCTGGTTTTAAAGCTCCCACTCATGTCTTGTTGGACATGCTGGTATCACCTGAGCAGTGTGTGTGTTTCTCCTGTGCTTTTTCTCACCTGGTTGCATTTCAGCATCCCAGACATTCTCAAATCTCGAATTTGCTAGAATGTCAGCTTAGTCTCATCTCTGTCCCCTGCTGACCACTGAGTGTTCTCTGAGTCTCAGCTTCCCAAGTGTTAGCTGCTCAGTTACTCTCTCGGTCTTGCCTTTTCTCAGCCCCCGTCACCGGATGAACAGTTTGAGCTGCAGACTGCCCATTTTACAGTTGGGCCCCCGGAGACAAGCCTCGAAACCCCTCTTCTAGCCACAGTCCCTCGAGTCCCTCCTATTCCCAAACCAAGAACATGTCACCCTGGGAAAGGCGCAGAGAAGAGGCCAGACAGTGGGAAGCCAGCACCAGATGACGCCCCTCCCATGGCGGGAGCCACCGTGCTACCACCTCCGGAGGCTCCATCTCTTGTGCCCAAGGTTCCCCCGAGGAGGAAGAAGTCAGCCCCCGCAGCCTTCCACCTGCAGGTCCTGCAGAGCAACAGCCAGCTTCTCCAGGGTCTCACTTGCAGCAGTGGCGGTGGTGGCAGCGGCTGTCCCTCTGGACCCCAGCCTGGCGTGGGCGAGCTCTTTCCACCAGTGGATTTTCTTGGCACTTCATCTGCTACAAGCCCTGAAACTGATGGCACCAAAGTGCTGAAGTCAGAGGCAGCGTCCCTTCTCGGGGATTGCCAGGATCCCTTCTGGAGCCTTCTCCACCATCCTAAACTGTTGAATAATGCCTGGCTCTCCAAGAGCTCTGACCCTTTGGACTCGGGGACCAGGAGCCCCGACAAGGCACACACAGACCCAGCGCAAGTCAGTGCTTCAGCTGCCGAGGCGGAGCTGCCACCAGACCGTGGGCAAAAAAACTTCAGTCACTGGATGACAATCAGTGACAAAGACAAGAGGACGGTGTTGCAGGTGTTCGACCCACTGGCAAAAACATGACGGAGCTAATCAGAAGGCAACTCTCTTGTAGAATGTGTACCTTCTGCCTACAGGCGTTACTCGACCGGGTCAAAAGAGACAACTATTTAAAGGCACACTGAAAAAACGTCTGTGCATCTGTCCCTCTTGTGTAGTTTACAAAAGTTATGTCTCTTAGTCAATAAGATTATTATTCAGCCACCAAAATATGTTTTATTCAAGACTTATACATTTTACATTTCCTCGTAGGGGAACGGGAAAGTCCTTTTAAATTCAGTGTGTGGATTTTAAGAAAGGAAATCTAACTGAAGGGGCCCAAGAAGTTCTCTCCCATTGAACTGTAAAGGATTGTTTGATTTGTGTGTGTAGGTAGTTGGGATTTTTTGTTTTCATTGTATTTTGTAGATTTGAAGTAACTTTTTGGTGAGCCACTTGAAGGTTGATGCATAAGGATTACATTAAAAGGGAAGTGGGACCATTAGTAGCTGCCCTGGCCCACTTAAACAAGGTTTAAAAAAATCAGGGATGGAAGCAGCAAATAGGTCAACCAAACAACTAGACTATACATTCCCAGGAGCCCTGTGTTTAACTATGTTCATGTATGTTAGCCGTGATTATGCGTGAATCCCGTGGGAGTTGGTGTCATAGAGTTTAGGTTCTAAAGTATATACTGGTAGCTTAACCTCAGCTGAAACTAGCTGAAGACTCCTGTACTGAGTCTTAGACATTGCATGCCCTGTCAACGGCCACAGTCTTACGCCATAGTTTGCTACTTAAACCAATTTTTGTCTACCATCTAGTCCTTATTAAATGAAACTTCAAGGATTCTTTTTCCCATTAGATCTTATACCCCACAAAAGCATGAAAACACATGCTGGCACATGGCATTGATTCTCATTGTTATAATATGAAGAATGTCGGTTTTGGCCTGGTCTGCCTGGCTGCAGCTTCAGGAAGGAAAGCAGCACATGTCCCTGTATACAAGAACCCCCAGGGAAGGATTTCTGGGTTTGCTGGTCTATGTGTTTGTTTGGTTTATTTTTGTGCTTATATAATTTTCCTGCATGTTTCCAGCACCACTTCTCACCTATTCAATAATTGAAAAAGACATTACCATACTGTTTTATATTTGAAAAGTAGTACTACAAGGTCTAGAATCCATTTGGAGCAGATATCATATTTTTGCTAATAAGACGTTCACTAGTAAGATCTCATTGTACACCTACCACGTTTAGGAGTCTTTCGTGTCAGAGAATTGTACAGCAATGATACCGTGTTATCCCTCACTGGGAATTCCTGTCCTAAATGCTGAGGTTAGGACAGGGTAAGGATCATCTTGCCTGGGACAGACCACGCTCTCATCACCAATGAGACCTCTGGGGTTTCAGAATTAGTTTTCTCTGTCACTGTCAACATACATTGCAGATTACTTAAATCTGGACTCAAACTACATCTGTCTTTCATCTGAAAACTGATAAAAGAAAAAGGAATCAGTGACCCACAGAACTAAACAGATAATACGCGTGGCTGACCAGTCATAAATGACCGTATTTAGGTGATCAGGATGCTTTCAGTGGCACTTAAGTACTTTATACAGTTTTTTACCTCCAACAAACCCAAGAAGTAAACAACGTAATCCTTGAAAGAGTCGGGGAAAGGAAACAAGACTGAATTTACTGGAGAAGTTAAGTGATTTGCCAGGATGCACATTGCTACTAACAGGTATAATTAGAAATGAAATTGAAGAATTCTTCATTCAAATGCTCTTTTCCCTATAACCCCTTTTCCCACCAAAAAGGAAGTGAATTTGAAAGCAGATATATGTAACAGCCAATCAGAAAAGCAGGAGATAAGTAAGCTCCACTGAGGTTGCTTACAGTGCTGGACCTAGGCCTAATTTTTAGGTTTCTTCTTTGTTCTAGGTAGCAAATAAATGGTACAGAACAGAATTTCTGTTGTCAGACAAGTAGCTCCTAAGAGTGTGACAGTTAAGGATTAACACAGAGAACTGTGTTGACTTGAGGAGGTGGGTGACAAGAAAATTATGAGTAGTTTAACATTAAGAATTGAACAAAAAGGCCAGGCACAGTGGCTTACACCTACAATCCTAGCATTCTGGGAGGCCAGCGAGGGACGATCACTTGAGGCTAGGAATTTGAGACCAGTCTGAGCAAGAGCGAAACCCCATCTCTAATGAAAATAGAAAAATTAGCTGGGTGTGGTGGCGCACACCTGTAGTCCCAGCTCCTCGGGAGGCTGAGGCAGGAGGATCGCTTGAGCCCAGGAGTTGGAGGTTGCAGTGAGCCTTGATGAGGCCACTGCACTCTAGCCTGGGCAACAGAGTGAGACCCTGTCTCAAAGAAAAATTGAAGAGATATTATTTGATCATGGGTGAACAATATAGACTGGATTTTGAGTTGGTAATATTTACAGTTCTCACATCAGAGTTTTCTTACAAAAAAGAAAAAGACGGCCAGGCACAGTGGCTCACGGTTGTAATCCTAGCACTTGGGAGGCCGAGGCGGGAGGATCGCTCAAGGTCAGGAGTTCGAAACCAGCCTGAGCAAGAGCAAGACCCCGTCTCTACTATAAATAGAAACAAATTAATCGGCCAACTAAAAAAAAAAAGACAAAGACATTAAATTGCCTTGTTTTTTAAATCACTGCTCACTACTTGGCAGGTTTCTCATGTTAGCAGCAGAGTTGCTTAAACAATCTCGACAGTGGGCAGCTGCCATCGTGGAGATTTCATTCTGTGTTTTTTTTTAGTCTGTCTTTGATGCTGCTATACAGGACTTCTTGTCGTGACCTTGTTTATCTTATTACTGCTGTCCTCTGACATGACACAGTTCACTGCGGAGTGTGTTAGGTATGGTACTTTTCAACTCAACATTGTCTCCGTGACCCCAGTTAAATTCCCTGGTACAACACAATCTTCTCAGTCTTCTTGTTGACTTTTTAAGTTTGTTCCAGTAAGTGACTGAAACTAGGACATCCATCCAAGCAATTCCTATAAAAGTTTAAAGCTGAAGTTCAAGACACTTAATAATATTCTCCCTGGTGTGCATGTAAGTATGTACAGTCATGTAGTAAAAACAGTCACTTTCTAATGCAGTCATTGCATGGGAGGGAAAGCTGCAAAAATTATTTATTGGGGGACGAAGGATTAATAAAAAACCCTGCAATATTTTTTGAAGTGATAATTTGTACTGAAATTGTACATAATACCTATTAAATGTTTTTGTCTTTTTTTTTTTTTTTATCCCTAATTGGGCTTATTTCTTTTCAGCTGTGAAGACAACCATGGAATATCTTCTTTGGCTAGCCCTTTGTTCTAGATCAGATGCCATTACTAGTTATTCTTCTGAGTTTTTCTTTTGGTTCATATTTTTAACCATCAAATTAAGTTGAAAAAGTAGAAAAATATCCAGTTGGTTAAAAATCTGACTTGAATGCTGCTAGCAGGGATCATAGCCATAACATATATAATAACTTTATGTTACATTATCTGCAAGGCTTAAGGGATGTTAGAACTCATTTTCAGTGGGATCTTATGGCAAACGTATAAAAGCTTGAAATGCTAGCGTAGTTTGAGTATATTACTGCACAGAGGCAGGAGAAAGGAGTAAACCAGGCTCTGTCCGGGTTTGTTCTAAGCCAACTAATGCACAAAATATAGGTCATAAATGTTCTCTGATGATATTCTGGAATAAAATATTGATACGCTTAAAATAATAAATATGACTAGTCCTTCCTGAGCAGTAAGGAGAACTATATTGAATTCATAGCACTGGGACTTGGGGAGGAAGAAAACCGCCAGTTGCAGAACCTTCCTTCTGGGGGAGGTAGCGGGGGAGAAGAGTTTAAGCCTCATTCTCACAGGGGCTTGTCTTGTTTGCCTCTATCACAATGAGATAATGAGATACAAATGAGAGTAATAGTTAACAGTTAACCCCCTATAGGGAAGATTTGAGAGAAGAGTTTTAAGAATTCTTAACTATTTTCTAAATTTTTTTAAGTTTATTTTTAGAGCAGTTTTAGGTTCACAGCAAAATTGAGCAGAAGCAAAGCATTCCCATCTACCCTGGCTCCCACACGGGCACAACCTCCTCCACTATTGATGACCCCAGAGCGGTACATTTGTTAACAACTGATGAACCTACGTTGATACATCATTGTCCACAGTTTACATTAGGGCTCCCCCTTGGGGGTGCACATTCTATGGGTTTGGACAAATGTATCATGAGTAGCACGTGTCTACCACTGTAGTATCACACAGAAGAGTTTCACTGCCCTAAAAATCCTCTGTGCTCCACCTGTTCATCCCTCCCTCATCCCCCAATCCCTGGCAGCCACTTACCTTTTTACTGTCTCTGTGGTTTGGCCCTTTCCAGAATGTCACAGAGTTGGAATCGTACAGATTGGCTTCTTTCACTTAGTAATAGGCATTTAAGTTTCTTCCCTGTCTTTTCACGGTGGGTAGCTCATTTTTTTTAGTGCTGAATAGTATTCCGTGGTCTGGACGTACCACAGTGTGTCCACTCATACTACTGAAGAACATCTTGGTTACCCCCAAATTTGGGCAATTACAAACAAAGCTGCTATAACATCAATGTGCGGGTTTTTGTGTGGACATAAATTTTCAGCTGGGTAAATACCAAGGAGTGTGATTGCTGGATCATACAGTAAAAGTATGTTTAGTTTTATAAGAAACTGTCAAACTGTTTTCCAAAGTGACTATACCATTTTGCATTCCCACCAGCAATGAATGATTTCCCGTTGCTCCACATTCTTGCCAGCATGTGGTGTTGTCAGTGTTTTGGATTTTGGCCATTCTAGTAGGTAGGTAGTGGTATCTTATTGTTTTAATTTGAAATTCCCTAATGACATATGATATTCAATGTGTTTTCATATGCTTGTTTGCCATCTGTATATCTTCTTGGGTGAGGTATCTGTTCAGATCTTTGGCCCATTTTTTAATTGGGTTGTTCATTGTCTTACTGTTGGGTTTTAAGAGTTCTTTGTACATTTTGGATAACAGTCCTTTATCAGATGTCTTTTGCAAATATTTTCTCCCAATCTGTGGCTTGTCTTCTCATTCTCTTGACATTGCTTTTTGCAGAGCAGAAGGATTAAGAATTTGAAAAGTAACAAAGTTGATTTATATATATAGAAAGGATGTTTGCTGATGGGGAAAGATAATTTCACAGAACCTTAAATGACAGTTCAGGATTTTATTCTGTGGATATTAGAAGTAGTTGGTAGTAGAAATACCTAAATAAATCTGTGTGGTAAAGTGGCTAAGATTTCAGGCTTTGCCTGGGCCAACAGCAACTCTTCAAAGCATCTGGAACATAGTTTATAATTGATAGGAAGTAGGGGTCCGACATCCTCTTCTTGAGGGATAGTTATACTAGTACCATTTATTAAATAACAAACCATTGCTCTTATCTAGCTCAGGCAACAAAATGAGACTGTCTCAAAAAAAAGGAAGGAAGGAAAACATCTTGTTTTTTAAATTTATTTAATATTAAGGTTTGCTTTGTGGACATGTACAGGATTGATTTTTGAAGCTGATTTCATCAATATGAAATAATTTTTTTTAGTCATAGCATACAAAATTTTGTGTGTGTATATGAGACAGAGAGGGAGAAAGATTCATTGATTTAATGTGTCAGTTCCGCTACACCCACGGGAACTGGTCTTTCTGCAACGCAGATCTGTGGGATGGGTGAAGGCTCTAGTTCGAGCTCCAGTGTGATGGCCTCCCACTATCCCTACCAACATTCTTTGATTTTTGTTGAATAAATGCTGCACGATTTGTTGTAAGCTTTCTGTTTAATTTCTGCAGACTCTGAATGATTGCTTTTGCTAATTTTGACCAGTTTAATAGCTATCTCTCTGGGGCAGAGATTTCCCTGACTTCCTCATACGGCTTTCAGAATTCCAGCACTCTGGGCTCTGTGTTCTGTGCCATTGGTCTACTTGTCTATCACTGTGCCAATACAGCACTAGTCTTATTTAACTTTGATATCTGGTAGAACAAGCCCTCCCACCATATTCTTTTTCTTCAAGAGTATCTTGAGGCAGGAGGATCACTTGAGGTCAGGAGTTTGAGATCAGTATGAGCAAAGGCAAGACCTCATCTTTACCAAAAATAGAAAAAAGTAGCTGGGCATGGTGGCGTGACACCTGTAGTCCCAGCTACTCAGGAGGCTGAGAAAGGAGGATCGCTTGAGCCCAGGAGTTGGAGGTTGCTGTGAGCTACAATCATGCCACTGCACTCTATCTGGGGTGACAGAGGGAGACTTTCTCTTTCTCTCTCTCTCTCAAAAAAAAAAGGATCTTGGCTATTCTTGACTCTGTATTTTCATATAAATTTTTGGATCAATTCATCAAGTTCCATTTTTTAAAAAACTTACTGAAATTTTTGACTGTTTTTGACTGGGACTGCATTGGAATAGAATAGACTTCTTTACAATCTTAAGAGTCTTCAAGAACATGGCATATTTCTCCATTTAAGGTCTTCACTGATGTTTCCCAAAGTTTTTACCTTGTTACAAAAATTTTCAAACCTAGATTTAACAGCAATTAACATTTTGCTAGGTTTGCTATTTTTTCTTTTGCTGAAATATTTTAAAGTAATTCTGCTAGCCTGTTTGACTCTGAGATACTTCCAATGTGTATCTCTAAATAACATCATCTTTCATGACCTTAATACCATGATTATTTCTAACAATAGTTCTTATTTAAAATTCATTTGCTATTTTTTGCTGGTATATTTAAACATAGAAAAGTTTTTTTGTATATTGACTTCATCAGCAAACTTACCAAACTCTCATAAAACTGTAATAAATTTTACTATATTTTAATACACCTAATATGCCATCAATTGACAGATACACCATTTAAAAATTTTTTTTTCTTTTAGACAGGTTCTCACTGTGGTCTCAAATTCCTGGGCTCAAACTATCCTTCATCTCAGCCTCCTGAGTAGCTGGGACTACAGGTGCATGCCACCACTCCTGGCTATACCATTATTTTTAAGAAAGTTTCCAACTAAATTATGACTCACCATCTATTGTGAGATGGAGCCCAATTACAGACATGTTAAAATATTTTAAAATGTGTCTTGGAATTGATAAAACATGATTTGATTCTGCTGTATGTTCTATGTAGATAATCATATCATCTGCAAACAAGAAATTTTGCTTCTTCCTTTCACATCCTTGTGCCTTTGTGTGTCTTTTCTTGTCTTTTCAGAGCTAGCGAGGACATTTAGTACAATGGTAAAAATGCTGATGGTAGGCATTCTTGTGTTATTCCTGTTTTCAAAGGCAAAGTGTTAATATTTTTAACATTAAGTATGATGTTAATATTTTTTTAGATATCCTTTATTAAAGTAAGGAAATTCTCTTCCTGGCTTGCTAAATTTATCTTTTGCATGAATGGTTGAATTTTATCAGATGTTTTTGCACATATTGAATGATTATGGCTGTTCCTCCTTTTGTTAATATGGTGAATTACATTGCTCAATTTTCCAATGCTAAGCAACCTTGCATTCTGGGTATAAATGCAGTCTGAACAGATTATATTATCCTTTTAGACATTGCTGGATTTAGTTTGTGAGTATTTTTGCTTAGGGTTTTTGCAACTATGTTCTTAAGTGAGAATGGCCTGTAATTTTCCCTTTTTTATATTTTCTTTATACAGTTTGGTATCAAAGTTTTGTTGACATCATAAAATGAATTAGGGAGTACACTCTTTCTATGAACTGGTAGAATCTGATAATATTGGAACTATTTACTCAAACTTTTGGCAGCACTCGCCAGTAAAGTCAACTGGGACTATGGTTTCCTTGTGAGATTTTTAAATCACTGATTCTATTTTTCAATAGACGACTGACTAGTCATGTTTTCTACTTCACGGGCAAGTTGGGTAAGCTATATTTTCCTTGGAATTCTCTTTCATTTAAAATTTAATAATATTGGCCTATAAGTATTTATGTATATTCTCTTATCTCTTAATGTGTAAATATACACATTAAATGTATCTTTTCATCCCTAATATTGCTAATTTGTGCCTTCTTTTCTGCCTGATTGCTCTCACTTGAGGTTTATCAATTTTATTAGTCTTTTCAAATAATCAACTTCTAGTTTTGTTGAGACTTTTTTTTTCTATTTCATTGACTTATGTTCTTTTTAAATTTCTATTTTCTTTGGCTTTATTTCACCATTTTCTAACTTCTTAATATGGATACTTAGTTCATTTGCCTATATGATCACATTTGAAAAGAATGTGTATTCTCCATTTCTTGGATATAGTACAGTGCTCTGAATATTCCAGAGGGTCAATTCTGGAAATGTAGAAATCAGGTAGTTCAAATCTTATATTTTCTTTTTTTCTGGTTTGCTTGTTCTATCAGTACCAAGAGATGTGTGTTAAAGTCTCCTGTGGTGTCTTTTTGTAGTTTTCTCCATTTTAGCATTATATAATTTGAGGCCATATACTCACATTCATACACAATTAAAGTTTACCATTATCCTAGCAAATTTAATCTTTCATAACTATGAATTGACCCTTCTTTTCTCTAATAATTCTTGCTGCCCAAAAGTACGTTTTTGTCTGATACAGCTACACCAGCTGTCTTCTGGTATTTGCATGATGTGTCTTCTTCCACCTTTTTGAGCCTTTCTGAACCCTCATGCTGCAGATATGTCTCTTACAAACTGCATACAGTTGGTGTTCTCTCTTATACAGCCTGACATACATACCTTTTAACTGCGACATTTAGTTCATTTACATTTAATGTGACCATTGCTATCGCTGGGTTTTAATTTCCCATGCCATTTGGTGCTTTCTCTTTGTATCATGTTTTCTTTTCCCTTCCATTTGTGCCACCTTTTGGGTTTTTATCATTCCCCTTTTTAGCCTTTCCTACTTTGTAAGTCATTATACACTATTTTTGTACTTTTATTGGTTATCTCAGCAATTACATGTATCATTAAATCCTCAAAGTCTAGTGTTAATCATTTTTACCTTCCTCCTGAATAATGCAACAACCTTGGAGCACTTCAACACTTGCATGCTATAGTTGCTGTGTATTTTAATTTCACATATTTTAACACCCACTCAAAACATTTTTGGCCAGGCTTGGTGGCTCACATCTATAATCCTAGCACTCTAGGAGGCTGAGGTGGGAAGATCACTTGAGGTCAGGAGTTCAAGACCAGCCTGAGCAAGAGTGAGACCCGTCTCTACTAAAAATAGAAAAAATTAGCCAGCCAACTAAAAATAGAAACAAAAAATTAGCCAGGCATGGTGGCGAGTGCCTATAGTCCCAGCTATTCAGGAGGCTGAGGCAGGAGAATCGCTTTAGCCCAGGAGTTTGAGGTTGCTGTGAGCTAGGCTGACACCACAGCAACGCTAGCCCAGGTGATGGAGGGAGACTCCATCTCAAAAAAACCCAACAACAACAAAAAATTACTGTTCAATAAAATCAGTTTCACTTAATGTATCCAAATAGTTACCTCTTTTTTCACTGCATTTTTTTTTTTCCTTGAATCTCAGACCCTCTGGCTGGGTCATTTGCCTTCTGCCTGAAGAACACCCTTTAACACTTTCATTAATTGAAGTCTGGTGGTAGTAAACTCTGTTTTACTTTACATAGAATGTATATTTTATCTTAATATTTTAAATGTTTACTATTTTTACTGGATGTATAATTCTAGGTTGGCACATTGACAATATCATTCCAATGTCTTCCGGCTTCCATGGGACTGATGACTTCTCAGAAGCAGCAATTTTAACTGTTGTTCTTTTGAACTGTTTTCGTCTAACTACTTTAAAGGTTTTCCTCCTGTCCTGGCTTTTCACAGCTTTCCCTATGCTCTTTGTAGATGCGGATTTATTTTTATTTGCTCGCTTTGGGTTAGTTAACTTGTTGGATCTGTGAGTTGGCCTCTTTCATTACTTCTGGAAACCTCAAACCATTATCTCTTGAAATACTGCCTCTGAGATGTTCTTTTTCTTCTCGTTCTGGTACTTTAATTAAACATGTGATAGTCTTTTTCTTTTTGAGACAGAGTCTCTGTCACTCTAGCTAGAGTGCAGTGGCATCAGCTCACTGCAACCTCAAACTTCTGACCTCAGGAGTTCCTCCTGCCTCGGCCTCCCAGAGTGCTAGGATTACAGGGTGAGCCACTGCGCCCAGCTGTGACAGACTTTCTTCTCTTTTTACTTGCATGTGTCCTTAGCCTCTTCTGTATTTTCCATCTTTAGCCTCTCTGTGCTGCATTCTGAATACTTTTTCTGACCTCTCTTCCAATTCACTGATTTTCTTCAATTGTGTACAATCTAATTTCAACTATTTTTCTTGTCTAGAATCTATTTTTGGTACTTTCTAAAATCTAAGTCACTATATAGTTTTCTGTTTCTGAAGATATTTCAATGTTGCAAACAAACATAGTAAGCATAGTTGTTTTATCATCTGATATGTCTGCCCCAATTGTGTTTTTTGGTTTTTTTTTTTGCGGGGGGCTGTTTGCTGAATGTTCCCATTCATGGTATCTTATACCCTTGTATGCCTGGTTATCTTTGACTATTCACTGATTATGGCATTTGAAAAACTATTTGTAGGAATAATTTAAGGGCTGAGATGAATGTATCTTCCTCCTTTGCTTCTGGCAGATGCCTGGGGACACTACCAGTCTGGGATCCTCTAAATTCAAGTTGTAGGCTTAAGATTCCCTGAGTCACCCAAGAGTCATGAACACAGAATGTTTCCTTTTGGGTCACTCTTATTTTGTATATACAGCCATTTGCAGTCCCAGCTTAACATATGTGTGAGGCTATCAGACTTCCCTGGCAAGCCCTGGACTGACTTCTAGCCCCCTCACCTTGGAAATTTGCCAGAACTACAGCTCCATTTCTTGGTGATTTCTTTTGGCTCTACAAATGACCTCAAAGTGGGACCCTGCACAAAGATACCCAGCTAAGGAGGATAAGTAGGATTAGAAATATAATTCTTGCTCTATGCCCCAAACCCCTGTGCTGGAAGAAAGCCCTTTAAACATTGTCTGCCCAGGCCAGGCATGGTGGCTTATACCTATAATCCCAGCACTTTGGGAGGCTGAGATGGGAGGATCGTTTGAGGCCAGGAGTCACAGACCAGCCTGGGCAACATAGCAAGGCCCTGTCTCTACAAAATTAAAAAATTAACCTGATGTGGTGGCCCATGCTTGTAGTCCCAGCTTACTTGGGAGGCTGAGGCAAGAGAATTGCTTGAAGCCAGGAGTTTGAGGTTGCCTTGAGCTACGATAATGCCACTGTACTCCAACTCTGGGCAACAGAGTAAAAAACCCTGTCTCTCAAACAAAAAAATCTGTACACAAAAACTGGTACACAAATGATCATGGCAGCATTATTCATAACAGACAAAAAGTAGACAGAACCTAGATGTCCATCAACTGATGAATGGATAAGGAAATGTGGCATATCATACAATGAAATATTTTTGGCCATAAAAAGTAATTACATATTGACACATGCTATATCATGTATGAACCCTCAAAACATGCTAAGAGAAGGCCACATATTGTAGGAGTCCATTTATATGAAATACCCAGATTAAGCAAATCCGTAGAGATAGAAAGTAAACTAGTGTTTACCAGGGGCTGGGGAAAGAGGAGGTGGGAAGTGACTGCTAATAAGGTTATTTTTGGGATGATGAAATGTTCTGAAATTACATAACAATGATGGTTGCACAACTCTGAATATACTAAAAACCAATGAATTGTATACTTTAAAAGAGTAAATTTTATGCTATGTGAATTATATCTCAATAATCCTATTACTCAAAAGAGAAAAAAAGTCCACATGATTTCTTATTTTTCACATGCTAGAGGTCAATTAATACCATTTGCAAATGAGCAAAAAAGGAAGGTATACTTTAGCCAAAGAGCATCTGAGAATCTTGATGTTAAGTATTGCTAATACATATAATGGCTTAGAATAGTTTTATTTCATCTTTGATCAATAGTGGATTAGCTTCTTTATCCTTATCTAGGACAAATTACAAGCACAGGTAGCTACAATCTGGAAAGAATTACTGTAAGATAAAATTTTTTTTACAAGATTTGTTCTCAGCAATATGAAATGGAAAGATGCAAAGAACTGACCCATACATGAGAACAGGTCTAACAAAATTAATAGTAATAATGTGTTAAACAAATGTTTAACTGAAAGTTAAAAAACTAAAAGTTTAAAAAAACTGACATGTTTTAAAAATTTATAGCATGTGGATACCCAGAACTAAAACAGAATCTTTTATGTTCTAGTTTATTCTTCTCTCCATTTTAGGTCCTCTCCTAATGGCATTTTATGGTCAGTTAACAGTGGCTCACCCTTTGGAACCTGCCAGTGCTCCTCCAGGATGCGCCGAGACGGTGGCACATGGAAAGGGGGACTCCGGCCACCGCAGCTTTGCTCCCAGCCACGAGCAAACCATAAGCGGCACAGAAGGGATTTCCTTAAGTCAAAGGAACTCAGTCTAGCCCTTCCTTCTGTGATTGCCGAGCCTGTGTTGGTGCTTACAGTGCTCCAATGGGGAACAATATTCTGTTGTCTGCAGCACACTCCAGACCACATTGATGCCATAATGACTATATTTGCATGATTGCTTAGAGCTTAAAAAGAGAAAGAACACCAAGTTTCTTGCACTGACTTCACATATGAAAAACGGAAGACAAGTGTTAGTTTTCAAGGTCTTTGGCTAAAGTTTCACGGATGAATCGTAAAGTACGTTGATATAAAAAAGCATCCTTTGTCTTTGGCTTACAAATATTCAAATGGTTAACATCCACAGGAATTAGCTCTCCGATGCCTAAATCTGAGGAAAACAAAAATGTCAATAAACTGAAGTAGAAATACATGCTTCCCCCTTGTCAATATCGAAGGAGGCCAAAGAAGTAGTTCTAAATATTGCTTTGGTTATGATACGAGACTCTTAGAGGATACGGAAACTTAAAAGTTTGACTGTAGCTTTAAGCTACATTTGATGAACCTTGCGAGAATAGATTCTCAGTAAGTAATAATCACAGTTTTATGCTTTTCACAAATATTTTGTCTATGTTCTGGCCTACTTCTAATTTAATAGTGAGCAGAGCCTGAGCACCAGCATCCTCAAAACCTCCTTACACCTGCAGGTTTCTGCTGAATAACCCATAGAGTTTATACTATAAACTTCATAACAAGCTCCCCTGTCCTAATGAAAAGAATGGGAATGTCTCACATGAGATCCATTCTATACCCAAATCCCCAAGCACTCCACCAGGCAAAGATGATTTAGTGCTGCATTGCTGGAGAGACTTAGAAAGGTTTCTGGTATTTCAGTCTAACGAAGTCCACCTGGATGGGAGTGACAAGAGGCATCTGGGTGAGGATGACTACCTGGCGGTAGTCATGAAGGAAGAAGAGCCTCTTGGTGATAGAATTAGGACAAGGCTACGTCACTATAAGCAGCTGGTCTATGAGATTAACTCTGCATTTGCTTCAAGCTTCCAAAGTCCTTTTTTTAATCATCTGGCAGCTGTTCTTTGAACTTTTCCAGTTCTTTAAATAGTCACTCCTGACCCTATAGCATATTACTTTGAGGTAAAATTTTCTTAGGATCCACTACAAAGTAGTAAGTATTTTTCATTTCATTTAGGTAGTATATAATGAAATTTGGACAAAACATCATGTGGACTGAAGCCTCATCTGGCAGGCACACCAGACAGACACTGTCTCTGGTGGCAGAGACTCGCAGGACAGCGGGGTGCCCCCAGGACAGCACGGAACCCAGCCTCAGAGGTGATAAGGGTTCCTAGAGACAGCAAGCAAGTTGAGGAAGTGGCTGAGGGAAGAGCAACTGAAATAGTGAAATGCACGGGGTATCTACTATGAAGAAAGTGAAGATTTGGGCTCCACCCTGAAAGAGCCTGTAATGCATTACAATCCACTGAAGTAGCAGATGCTAGCCATTTCCCTCAACTCTAGAATTATGAAGACATTGTACTTTAACTCTGCTTGAATATTCCACATAAATTTATTTGCTAAAGCTCCCATACCTTTAGCTGATCGTTTTAAGGTTTCTACAAGTAACTATACGTTAAATAAATGCCCCTTTCAATCTAGGTGATAGAAAGCTCTGTATTCCTACTTTAATGCACTAGAGTTCACTGTTGATGCCTAACTTAGAGTTAGCCAATTAACCTTTGTCATCTAATCAGTTAAATAAAGGGAAGGATAATGCCAAGGTTATATGTTTGCAGAGAAATTTTAATCTACGGCTGAAAAGAATGGAATTTTAATCTAGATCTTCATGAGACTATCTCCTAAAACTGAGAAACTAGATATAAAAGTTGACATTTACAATCAAATGCTGGGTATGATCAACTAAGCATCTAATGGCCAACAAGTTTCAAAAGAGTAAATACCTGCTGATTCCACGGTCACCACGTGGAGTTTAATCATGCTCCCAATATAGGTTGGTAGTGTTTCTACAAAATTCAGCACCTGGAAGTTTTTGTCTTTTGCAAACTCCAGAAAGTCATCCTGTAGTGTTTTAAGTGCAGGAGAATCTGTAAGATTATACAGGACAAGATTGTGACAAGTTCTGTTTACCCAATTCATAATAAAGTGCATTAATCTTTCAAATTTAGAGAGGAAATCAGAATTCTGATTCAGTATGGTGGCTTTGAGTATATATGTTTATTTCCTCTCCCTGCCAAGAAGCCATTAAGATTCAAGGAAAGGGCTAACTCAACAAAGAACCAAGAAGCCAGTTATCAGAAGGAGGGATTTGACACACTCCTGGCTGACAGGAAGCAGTATCCAGGGCAGTTTGGTGCGTAGACCACAGAGGTCCCCAGTGTGATGGCTGGCACCTCACCCCACCCTTACAGCCCAGCCTCCCATCAACAAGCCTGTGTTTCATCACAGAGCACACCCTCCATCCCCTCATCCTCAAATGGGAAAGGGCAACCAAGAAGCACCAGGTATTATCAGAAGCTTATGACCTAAGGAAACAGACCAGAGAAACATAAAAGCTAGCTGCAAAAGAAACAGCGAAATGAGGAAACAGAAAAGAACTTAAAACTCCTCTAATTAGTATTTTTAGAATGATTTGAAAAGATAACAGAGCCACAAAACAAGAAGAGGATATGAATAAAGAACAACCAGAGAACAAGAAACAGTTTGTGAAAATAAAATCTGACTTCAAAAAAGTAAAATTCACTGGAAAGTTGAAAAGATAAAATCAAGAAATTCTCCATAAAGCAGAACAAAGAGAAAATATAATCAAAATGACAACTGGTATATTAAGGCTCAAGCCAGAGAGTCCAAATTCTGAATATCAGGTGTTCAAGAGAGGAAAAAAATGCTTATTAATCAAAACAAATATAGTGCTTTAAAATATGTTTAAAAATCTTTTTATATATACATTTTTTTTTGAGACAAAATCTCACTTGGTTGCCCTGGGTAGAGTGCAGTGGCATCATCATAGCTCACAGCAACCTCAAACTCCTGGGCTCAAGCAGTCCTCCTGCCTCAGCCTCCCAAAGTGCTAGGATTACAGGCATGAGCCACCACACCCAGCCTTCATTTACATTTTAATAGTTGATGATTTTCCAAACTCATGGGGAAAAGACCAGTTTCTTGATAATTTAGAATACTTAAAGCAAAATGTTACATAATTTTTCTAATTTTAAATATTTAAGATATTAAAGTTACTGCTATACTTGAGTAAATAATGGCTTAATAACAAAAAAAGGTATCAAAGAAAAGTCAAACCCAAACCAAAAATTTTCCATCAACAGTCTCAGACACAATTATATGCAAACAATAAAAAACATATTCAAGAAACTTTTTTTCTCCTTCTCCTGTATAACTGATGTTAATACAACCCCCATTTCCTCTGTGACAAAAAGTATTACCCTTGCTGAGTTCTTTGACTTCCAAAGAAGGAAAGAGAAGATAGCGAATATTAACAGAATATTCAGCCAAGTGTGATCCATGATGAGGGACACTATAAAAAATTATTCCTCTGGTATTGTTTATAACAGTACTCATTTCTGGCTTCTTAGAGGCTTCCAACAGCATCTTTTTGACAAGAAGACCTGGCCACAGAGAAGAAAGAAAACCAATGCATAAGCTATTGTTCTTCCCTCTATTACTCTAAAAAAAAAATGCGAAATAAGAAGTACATAAAAAGAGATGCTTTCTGTACAGTATAATACAATAATTCTCTGTATAGTAGTATAAGAAACAGAGCCTTAAAATAGTAACACGTGATAATAGTCCCCGATCCTCTAGAATTTATAGTATAAGGCTACAAAAAGGTAAGATTCTAGAAACTCATTTGTAGGGCAGATACTTACACCACAGGATCTCCAGTCTCACAGAAGGAATATGAGGCACTGCCTGAGCTGGGTGCTCCTGCATGGCATGAATATGCAGCGGCCAGTTCCCCTGCCTGCCATAGCAGTCTGCTAATGACCAACCCTTTAGGACAGCACTAATATTCAAAACTACATGGTCCCACCATGGAAAACGCAGCTTCTACGGGAACTGCACCTAGGAAGGCACCTTCTCTTCCATCCTCCTAACCCGAGGTTTAGAACCAATAGTGAAACACAGAGATCACACAGATGATAACAGTGGGTCTCTGAGGCCACAAAAGGTATATTCATCT
This sequence comes from Lepilemur ruficaudatus, assembly GCA_963574885.1. Lineage (NCBI taxonomy): Eukaryota > Metazoa > Chordata > Mammalia > Primates > Lepilemuridae > Lepilemur > Lepilemur ruficaudatus. The sequence continues at coordinate 8,006 of CAUYRT010042770.1, read as the reverse complement.
TTCTTGCAGCAAAAAGCTCCGGCTCAGAGTTGGCAATCTTCAGCATTTCATCAGATTAACTAGGCCAGGCGCTGCAGAAAGGCCATCTGCCAGGTGGATGGTGAAAATTTGGAACTGGAGAGGGAGAGTGGGCTGGAGGGAGAGGATGCAGCTTGATAAGCAAGCACTAGGACCCCAAGAGCAGACACACAATCAAACCTCCACTCAGCAGCCCTGGCCTGACACAGGCAGGCACCAGAGGGCCGGGGCTGTGGGCACCAAAGCAACAACGAACAACAGTGGTGAAAGGGAGCGGGGAGAAAGAAAGGGAAGCCCCTGGGGCCACCCAGAAATACTGAGGGATGTTTACAAGTCAGGCTTATATGAGCCAGGGACTGCTTCTGATGTTTCTTCATTACCACTACATGAAAGCACTACACTGTCAAACCCTTTTCTCTGTATATGGTTTGTTACAAGTTGTCCCCTTTCAGAAAAACAAATGCCATGGAAGGACAGCAGCAATTTTAAAACTCCTAGCCATAGCCAGAAACATTAATTTTGGGAGAAAAAGGGCTGCTATTAAGTAAAACAGAGAGATGCAGTAACTTTAGGTTGGCCACAATGGCTGCCAGTAGCCTCACAACAGTCACTTTGTAAAGACGAAGCCACACTTACCTCCCATGCTATGTGATATCCAAATCATTGGCCTATCCCCGACACCAGCAGCTCTGAGCTTCCTAAGAAGTTCGTTGCTTCTGAATGCAATGGACTTTCTGAACAAAACAAAAACAGCAGGCAAAACAGGAGGCTGCTGATGCCCCTAATTTTATGATCTAATTAGTCAAGAACTTTTGTTTATGAGACCAGAGCTACATACTACATCTTAGAGTTACAAACGCCCTTATTCTCTCCACTCAATTTCTGAAATTGTTCAATGTCTATTTGTAACATTAACATTAGCATGATTAGGAATATCTAAGCCCAGAACAGACCATTCATTTACTAAACAAGCACTGTTTGAGCATCTAGTATGTTTCTGGCAATTTTTACAGGTCACACCTGCATCTTACCTCATCTGCCCCCACCACTTAGGATATGGATGTCCTTTCTCATTCCAGGGCCTGACAATGAAAGCATCACTAAAGACTATGCTGTCTCTTTTGTGAGTTTTAGTCCTACATGTATTTATGCTGCAAATATTAAGCTTTCATCATTTTGGTTTATTATTTAGAAATGCTAGGAAGCTATTAGAGAATTCAAAGTGATTTTTAAACAAAAATGGAACTTAAAAACTATCAGGTCTGATAGTTTCAAACTGTCTATCTGTAGATAAGTATCTTTAAAATAAACGTTCTCCAGAGCTCCTCAGGGTAGAATGGAGAAGGAGACCTGGGGTTCTGCTCACTCACCCCCAAACACCCTTCTCAGGCACATATGTAGGGTCCACTCACAAAGCAGTTTGATAATACTGATTTAGACCAACTCTCTTAATGTGCAGACAGAACTTCCCAGACAAGTTAACCGGCTTGTCTAAGGCTGCACAGTGAGTCAAATGTAGGATCCTGCTACAATCTCAGTCTTGTAACTCAGAAATCCAGTGATCCTTCCTGTGTATGCAACTGGCACAGAGGACACACAAGGGATACAGCAGCTCATGTTGCTCAGCATCCTCTTCTTCACTTAAGACAACATGATTGTGAACACAAAAGCAAAAACATCACTTTTACTTCCAGTACAAAAGGAGACTTTGCTTACAGAATCTATGGTCCTTAACTATTAGAATAGTTGTAAATGGCCAGGCACCATGGCCTGTAATCCTAGCTTGAGCTCAGGAGTTTGAGACCAGCCTGAGCAAGAGCGAGACCCCATCTCTACTAAAAATAGAAAAAGTAGCCAGGCATGGCATGTGCTTGTAGTCCCAGCTACTTGGGAGGCTGAGGAGGGAGGACTGTTTGAGCCCAGGAGTTTGAGGTTACAAACTTGATGAGCTTTGATGAGGCCACTGCATTCCAGCCTGGGAGACAGAGAAGACACTATCTCAAAAAAAAAAAAAAAATAATAATAATTTTTATAAATAAACCACACTAAGAGCCCAACATTCCAACACTGACAATATATCTAAGCCTTCTACCATTTCAGTGTTTATTTAGACCTAACGCCTTCCAGAAGGAAGAGGAAAAAATGGTTAGGTTAGTTTTTCATAAGGAAATCCTATCTGTGGCATCAAAACGTAAGAATCACTTCCCATCCCAGAGGATCCACTTGTGGCCTGAACTCTTCCCCTTCCTCTGGGTCTAAAATCCTCTCTGTTACCTTTCCATGGGGCACCTTGCTCTCCAGTCACTGAGGGTGGTGTCATACTCCACAGTTATAATCCGGAGAGCAGGACAGTCTCTTGCTAACCATGTCTAAGTAAAATAAAAGGTACATAAGAACATATATGAATTTCCACCAACCCCAATTACTGCCTAGTGAAATTTATAACTTGTAATTTGTAACTAAAGGCCTCTTTCAATAGTGTCAACTAAAGATAATACTGGAATAAAGTTTGAAGGTGATTATAAAATCACCTTCATTTTATCTTTTTCATCTCTGAGCATAAGGCCAATGAAGGTTTTAAGAGATTTTTCTCAATTTTAATCTGCTACAGCTAAAAGCAACACCTGTGTTTTGGACTCTATATCAAGATGGCTTTTTGAAAGCATTTAGTAGAAAGCTATTATCTCAGGATAGACAGTATAGTCTGACAGACTTGGGACCTGAGGTACTAATTCAGAGCCGCCAATAATAATAGTCACAGTTCTGTCTTTGTGGATTCTGGGTCTACTGTCATCTGTGTACTTCAGTGTCACCAGAGGAAACATGCAAACCACTCTTTCCACTTGATAAGCCTTTGTGTGAATGAGTAAGAAGTAGCGGAACAAAATCCTGGAAACTATTCACACATATATGCATCACTGCTTTTAAATGAGCTTTAAGAAAATTCCATTCAATTAATTCATTCCAGAGTTAAGGCTCTTTGGAAGAAATAATGTCAAAGAAATTCAAAGTAGAATTATTTCTTCAAAGTCTTTCTATTTTTATAATAATTAAGACCATGGAATTACAAATATAATTGTGGTTATACTGGTTTTTTTAATATTATATTTCAATGGAAGTGAACTATTACTGGCTCTTGCTCCTGTTTTTTACTTGAAGGATTAAAAAACAGTCCATGACTCTATTCTTTTAAAGTCACAGACTGCACCCTAAACAGAAATTACTTAACACAGGGTGACAAGCCCAGCTGTTATCATAACATACTACAAGTGTCCCTAAGCAAAAGAAGAAATGTATGGAAACAAAATCCCAGTAAAATGAGAAAAATGAGCAAGTCACAATGAGGGCCCCAAAAGCCAATGACATGTTGGTGTATCGTGAAATAAAGGTGGCCTGCCAGAGTCAGTTGCTTCCTTACCTTGGGCCAACACGTTGTGTACCTGTCTTCATCCTCTAAAGCCTTTTCAATCACAACCTGCTCACTGTCCTGCTGGCGCCATGTCTTGAATGCTGCTCCCATAAGGCCATGGATAAAAAGGACATCTGCTTTAATGGGCTGACTAACAGAGGAGAGAGTTTTAAAAAGAAGCAGAGTAAGTGCATTTGGTAAGAATCTACACAGCATTCTCTGTGGATGGTGCTTTAGCAGTTTTATGTGACATAAAATAAAACTTAATTAAAGCAAGCTTTATAAGCACAGGATTGCTGAGGAACCTAGAAAGAGTTTTGGCAAAGACATACACAGAGCTCAATGCTCTTTGTCTAAAAATGGAAACATCTAGCCAGGCAGACCAACCACAATCAATCATAATGAGCTTAGTGATCAATCAAGTGACAGATGTCACAGATTACCCTCTGAAGAATTCCATGAGAATATCCCAAAAATCAATAAAAATATTTGAGAAATTAAATAAGAATATGCTAATATAGTTTCCAAGTCAGTACTATGAGATTTTCAAAAATGAAAGATTTTCAAAATTGTATTAAGGAAAATACATTTATCAGAAAGAGAGAAAATGAAATTTTAAAGTAACATTCTTTCTTTGGCTAAGACATTAAAAATTGTAGCTAGGATCTTAGCTGCAAGCTATGTATAGTACACAATTATGCAACACACATATAAAATACATTACCATAATATTTTATTTATAACTGAATTAACCAGGTAATCCATTATTCAAATCTAAAAGTTTTTTGCTATTTTCTGAGGTATTTTTTGGAAAGTACCCTATGAAAATCCAAGAAATGTGTAAGGTTTTCATTCTGATCCTTTCTATATTGTCTCAGCAATGATACAACCAGATACAGTGACCACAAATAACCTTAAGAAGGACCATGAGTCAAATGTATGACCACTTGGTCTTTCCCACGTGTGCTTTTAGACACCAGCACCAGCGCTCTGCAGTTCTTGGGTTCTAGGCCCAGGCTGATTTGGTTGTCTGCAGACAACAATGTCATATTAAATCAGTTATTAACTCAGATCTAAGTGAAAATGCCTTGACACAAAGAAAATGTGTATTACAAAGTTTAAGTGCAACACTTTATGACAGGTGACTGCAGCCTTACTACAAGGGCTTATTGTAAGCCCTCTGTGAAATAACCTGATAATTCAGCTAGTTCACATACTTTTCACAACCATCTTCAATTCTTCTGAGGTTACTACAAACAAACTGTTTCAATAAACAAGATATTTTACTTATAAGGTATTTAACTTATCTAAATTATGCAGAAATAAATTAAAAATTTAAGCTCTCTAGGCTTTATGTTTTCTTACCTTGTCCGATGCTGAGGGTGTAGCACATACACCCCATCCTGATACTTTTCTTGCACAGTTTCTCGGTCTAGATTAGCCAAGATTCTGGCAGCATGTGAAGCCTTCATAATGTGGTGAGATTTCATTGCTTCTGCCATAAGGGAAACCCAGCCTGGTGAAAAGAACATACATCCTCCATACTGACATGAATCTGTCTCAGACTGTTGGGAGTGGACTCAAACTGAATGTGATGGAGACAGGCAAACCTCGAGTGTCTGTGCTTGGTGGAAAAGCTCAACCACTGCACTCCCATTCTACCCTCCTAAGATCCTCAGAGTCCCATGACACAATACCATGACATCCCCAACCACTTACCCTTTAAGGGATCTCAAAGAAGGAAAGGGGGGTTCAAGAGCCATTTTCCTTATTTAGAAAACCTAAAACAAATTGCAATTACTATAGATGAGGTTACAAATGTGAACAAAATAGTGTGCTGCTTTGATTTTTGCAAGAATTATAAAACTCAGTGGGTTAATACTAGTTATTTCATCCTGATCAGCAATCATATCAACAGCCTTTAATACAACTGAGGAAATTATTTCTTAACAACGGATTTGTTTGATACACAAATGAAAACATGGAGTAAAACTTGGAGTTCAGAAAGGAAAATAATTTTTTTTTTTTTTTTGAGACAAAGTCTCACTCTGTTGCCGGGGCTAGAGTGCCGTGGTGTCAGCTAAGCTCACAGCAACCTCAAACGCCTGGGTTAAGGAGATCCTCCTGCCTCAGCCTCCCAAGTAGCTGGGACTACAGGTATGCGCCACCATGCCCAGCTAATTTTTTCTCTATATATTTTTAGTTGTCCAATTAATTTCTTTCTATTTTTAGTAGAGACGGGGTCTCGCTCTTGCTCAGGCTGGTCTCGAATTCCTGACCTTGAGCGATCCATCCGCCTCAGCCTCCCAGAGTGCTAGGATTACCTGCGTGAGCCACCACGCCCAGCCAGAATGGAAAATTATTTAAAGAGAGGCAAACAGAAAAGGCATGGATAATACTATATATTGTATTATTTCATTTTTTTGTTTGTTTTTAAAACTTTATGTAAATAAATATGTATGAAAGTGCATCCGTGCACACACACACACACGCACACACATAAAGATCTGGAGAGATATACCAAACTAATGAAGTCATTACATCTTAGGAGGGAGGTGGGCTTGAAAAGATCTCTGCAAAAAAGGTAGGTTTAGCTTTTTTGCTGTATCTGTTTTCTGAAGTACTTACAATGAGAATCTATTAATATATTATTTATATAACATAAAGAACATGGGCCGGGAGGTCAGAGAAACTTAGGCTGAAATTTCTGTTCCTCTGCTTACTTGCTGTGGAACCTCAGTCAAATTATTTAGCAACTATGAGCTAGAGGAGGTTTTAATAAATGTATGTGAAAACACTGGGCCTTTTAGCAGGCCCAGCAGGCACCCAACAGATGACAGCTGTTCCCGTGTCTTTCTCCCACTCGTTATGACAAGTGTTGGGAATCACTGTGATGGTGAGAAGCCAGCATTTAATAATCCAGAAGAAGCTTCAGACCAATTCTTTAAAAATATTCAAATTTATAAGGTCAGAAAATTCCTCTTTATAAGAATATTTTAAAATTCTACCTGTAGAATAGAATATACAAGTATATTATTGTTATGTATAAAAATATGGCTTTATTGTTAATGGAGTTACAAGAAAGGAAACAAGAAAAAGTATGGTACAAGCCATCTCTATGGCATTCTTTAGTTGACAAAATATTTTCACAATGCCTAAGACAATCTGCCTTTTAACAAAATATCAAACGTCCTTTGGAAAACTTGTGTCTTTAATATTTAATGTTTTAAAATTATATAATATCTGAATGCAGTCAGGCACTACATAATAATGTTTTGGTCAACAACTAACCACATATACTAAGATGGTCCCATAAGATTATAATACCATGTTTTTACTGTATATTTTCTATGTTTAGATGTGTTCAGATATTCAAATACTTACCATTGTGTTACAGTTGCCTACAGTGTTCAGTACATGACATGCTGTATAGGTTTGCAGCCCAGGAGAAATAGGCTATAGCATATAGCTTAGGTGTATAATAGTAGGCTGTACCATTCAGGTTTCTGTAAGTACACGCTATGAGGTTTGCACAAAGATGAAACTGCCTAATGATGCATGTCTCAGAACATATCCCCACTGTTAACTGATGCATGTCTGTACATGTTAATTATAAAAAACAAAGAAATAACTAAAGGCAGCATTTAATGACGAAAGTCTTGCTTTGGCATTCTCATCATTTCCCAACTCCATTTATATCCTCAGAATAACCAAAATTATAATAGAATTTTCTAAACCTTTTGAAAAATGCAATTTACACATATACATTATAGCTCTGCATGCAAAATTTTTACCTAAATGGAATCATACTATCCCTACTGTTCTGTGCCTTGATTTCATACCTCAGCGGGACGTCTTGGCGTGCTCTCTATATATATCAACTTCACTCTGTCTATAATAACTATAGCATTACGTAGTCTGAGTAGGCCACTGTTTATGTAACCATTATTCACACTGGCAGACATTTAAGTTGTTTCCAATTTTTCCATACTATAAACAATACTTCAATGTTCTTAAACACAGATCTTTAAGAACACCCATGAGTATTTAGGTGGAAGAAGTTCCTAGAAGAATTACCACTAGGTCAAATGCTAAGTCCCAACAAAAAAAACTGCATCAATTTACATTCTCACCAACAGTGTATGAGAGGGCCAATTTTCGTACACCTTCACCAATGGTAGATACTATCAAGCTTTTTAATTTTTGTAAATCTCAAGGCAAAGATTTGCAGATCTGATACTGTTAAGATTGATATAAAATATATAAAAACAAGTAAAGGCCGGGCGCGGTGGCTCACGCCTGTAATCCTAGCACTCTGGGAGCCTGAGGCGGGCGGATAGCTCAAGGTCAGGAGTTCGAAACCACCAGTCTGACCAAGAGCGAGACCCCATCTCAACTAAAAATAGAAACAAATTAATCGGCCAATTTAAAAAAACATGTATAAAAAAAAATTAGCCGGGCACGGTGGCACATGCCTGTAAGTCCCAGCTACTCGGGAGGCTGAGGCAGAAGGATCGCTTGAGCCCAGGAGTGTGAGGTTGCTGTGAGCTAGGCTGACGCCACGGCACTCTAGCCCGGG
>CAUYRT010042769.1:0-54479 GCA_963574885.1 Lepilemur ruficaudatus | reverse complement strand
CCGACTCTGCCTCCCCAGTAGCTGGGACTACAGGCATGTGCCACCACGCCCGGCTAATTTTTTCTATATGTTTTTAGTTGGCCAATTAATTTCTTTCTATTTTTAGTAGAGATGGGGTCTCGCTCTTGCTCAGGCTGGTTTCGAACTCCTGACCTTGAGTGATCCTCCCGCCTCGGCCTCCCAGAGTGCTATGATTACAGGCATGAGCCACCACACCCGGCCCATCAAGTATATTTGTGTGTGATATTCAAGGGCATTTTTATTGGTTCTGACACAGATGGTATACTAATATCTGAAGCCATTTATCTTTTAAGTGTGCTTTATGAACTCACTGATACTGCAGGATTAAGACAGTTTCTAATGCAACCCAAATAAATCTTTACATAACTGCCTTAAAAGACTTTCTTGTTTGGGGGTTTAATGACATTAAATTTTGCTGTTATGTATCTCACATTTATACGAATAAACATGGGAAAATCAAATTACAAATGCTTTCTGATGAGAAGAAAAGCTCCGTAACATAAAAGATAGATTCATTTCAACTAACGTGAAACTAAAATTTGGCAGTGGCGAGAAAAGACAAAATACCACAGAGTGAAAAGTTATTTTGTTGGTTATAGGGTTGGTTCATAAAAGTCTGTGCTATATCTGCAAAATAGGAAAATATTTGTTGATCAGGAAGTATAGACCAAGCATATAAAACACTAATGCTTTATGTATTTTGAATGTTCCCAAACTTAATGGGAAACCTACAATCTTAGTATTAGCAGAATGAGTAATGGCAACCAACCAAGAATGAAACATTTGATAGTGACAATGACAATGAACTATGTGGCTGACTGTCAAACAAAAGGCTTGTTCATGCCACGATCTACAGCACAATGGAATATAGGAAAATGGTATTTCAAATTAGTAGTAAATTGTTGCCTAAAAGAAAACTCAACTTTTACAAATCTTTGCTTTTTTTAAAAGCATACATTTATTTGTTTATGGTGTCAAACTTCAGTGCAGGGATTCAACTTCTGTGTGAGTAGTTTACCGATTTGATACAGACATTGCAGTGGCAGTAATGGAAGAGTCATTTCTTATAATTTGACATTGATCAATTATCAGACATAAAACTGCAAGGTCAGATAACACATTTCAATGTGTATATTTGTCTAAATTCTTCACCAGATCATATGAAATAAAGTACAACAATGACCTTGCTCCTTTGCAACCTCCGGTAGGTAGGTGGCGGTGCGTTTTGATCCTTTTTCATTGATGAATTCTATTCTAATGCCATGTACACCCACCTGAAAGAAATGGGCAGTTTTATTAGTACAGTCTTCTTCATAGAATCAGAAAGAAAAGGTTATATTTTAACTTTCAACAGAATGTAGTTCTTCCTTTCCCCTTGTTTTTAGGAGGGTATATATCAGTTTTCTCTTTCCAAAGCTTTGACTTTAGATTTTTTTTTTTTTTTGAGACAGAGTCTCACTCTGTTGCCCAGGCTAGAGTGAGTGCCGTGGCGTCAGCCTAACTCACAGCAACCTCCAACTCCTGGGCTTAAGCGATCCTCCTGCCTCAGCCTCCCGAGTAGCTGGGACTACAGGCATGTGCCACCATGCCCGGCTAATTTTTTCTATATATATTTAGTTGGCCAATTAATTTCTTTCTATTATTAGTAGAGACGGGGTCTGGCTCTTGCTCAGGCTGGTTTCAAACTCCTGACCTTGAGCAATCCGCCCGCCTCAGCCTCCCAGAGTGCTAGGATTACAGGCGTGAGCCACCGCGCCCGGCCTTGACTTTAGATTTGAAGGCCATTCTTGTGGCCACAGAGACTGAAAATATGGAAGTGCATGTACTCAACACGCACTGGGCTATGGTATTCTGTTTTGGAAACAGGAACAACCATTCTGGGGCTGTGTGTAGAACAAGACAGTTGATGGCAAGAATTCTGCCCCCACTCCCCAACTGTCGTTCATGACAACAAGGAATGAGACAAAGGCAACTGACTTCAAAGAGAGAGCAAACAACCATCCTGTTTTGCAGGTACACTCACCACTTTGGATTAAGTGCCAAAAATTCCAGTGCTCAACCCCTCCCAAACTGTCTAGTCTCTTTAAAGCCTTGGATTATATGCAGGTAAGCAGACACAGTTAGATAAGAAAGAATGAAACAAAAAATAATGAAAACAACCAGATCCTACATCATCATCCAGCACAGATGGTAAAAATGTATTATGGCTTAGAATGGGCCAGTTGCAACCACTCACTGTCCATATATACCACTGCTCTCACACAGAACTGTTCAGTTTAAGAGAAGTAAGGATTTCAAATCACTTTGGGGCAGGGCATTTTTGCATAGTTTCTCTATATACTAGCCAAGAGACCACTGCAACTTTTTTTTTTCTTTTATGCGAAACAAACTTGTAGTGATGCCCTTAAAATGGCCTCTTGTAAGTAAGCGTGGGTAATTTATTACTAATTAAAAAAAATATTGTGCTTTTCCTTTGATTAGTGTACAGTTGAAAGGAATCTGTCTTTCCCCCTCATATCTCACATAGAACATGCAGATCTAAAGATCATTAAAAGTTCTTAACTTGTTTATAAACACTGATGATAACAATAAAATTTCAAAAGCATAACAACTGCATTCTGTTCTCCTAAATCTGTGATTGCCTTTGATCAGTGGTTCCCAAGTGGAGGATCAGGTTGTCCAAGGTACTGGAGGGAAGATGCATGACCAGATAAACGTTATTGCCCGGGACGGAGGCTTCTTTTCAGAGCAAGTGAGTGAAGTCATAGACTTTTATTCTTTCCACTTGAATAGATGTAAAGGTCTAGAAGAGGAAAAGGGGTCAATGAAAACCTCTTTCACTTCTTCTGTCCTTAGTCTGAAATTTTCCAGTTTTTCAGGGAATAATAAGTCCTCTGGGAAATCCATTTCATTCTTTCCCCAGGTCTTCACACGTCCATCCATTAGAGACTATCAGATCTTCTGAGTAGGTTACGTGTTTTATTAAAGCATATCTCTGTGGCTATTTCTTCTATCTCTTTAATATCAGTATTCTTATGAATCTCCTTCTGCTAAAAATGCAACCAGGGCAGCTGTTTAAGAACTAACACAACAAGGCTTCCCATACCCCGTGGGAAATGACTGTGGACAGCTGAGAAGAAATATGAGTGCTTAGCTATCAGGCATTTCCAGGATAAAGGACATCTACTAATCTCCCCAGTGCCTGACATAGTACTAGGACAGTGACAAATTTGCAACATTTTCTGTATACCGACTTCCTGATCAGTGACTTTGAAATTTTTTTCCTTTGACAATATCAGACTCTTCATAATTTGTTTTTAAAAATATACAGCATAAGTAATTTATGCTCCATCATTCACTGAATTGAATTTTAAATCTTTAACTCTATTTATCAAAAATCTGTCATGTTAAAATTGAAAAGAATTTTGGTGTTTATTAAGGTGTCTAGTCAAAATTGCGAGAGGAAGAATGTCTCCTTCTCTGTGAGATGAGAGAGTATGAGACAAAATCAGTGATATTTAAATGGCATGGAGTGGGGATGGGGGCTGCAAAGTTTATCAGAATTTGGGGAGGTTTCATGCTTCAACAAGTATGGTTTGAAAAAGAACAACTCCCCAGGTGCTTTTTATTCTGGTTTAACTAGATAACCTCTCAATAACCATTCTAGCTCTGAATAATCGTGGCTATGTATTGGGGGAAAAAGTGATTTAGGCAAATGGGGGGCTAATCTAGACATATACAGCCTTTCTTCATAGGGGTACATTCTGTGTTCTTCAACAAACATGTTAAATTACTAGGGTTTAAAAATTTCTGACAAGTAAAAAAAAAAAGTTAAGATTAATTGTATGGCATATGAATGGTATCTCAATAAAGCTCTGTGTGGGGGCGGTAGAAAAGACATAGTAACCAAAATAAAAATTACAAGATTGCTTTATTTACTTTTGCATTTTGACAAGGCCCCACCATCAAATTCGATAAGAAAAAACATCAAAATTCTCAGATTCTGATTTAGTACCACCTTTACAACTTTTAATTATTTTCTGGGTTCTTACGATTCTGAACATTTGAAAGCCCTTGTACGTGGAACTGCATGTATGATGCTTATAAAGTAAATCCTTTGTGAGAAATAACTTTTTTCATAGGTCAAAGATATTCTTCACAAAGCTGTAAAGCCAAAACCACAGTGACTCATTTTTTTCAACTATTAGAATCAGAAGAATGGTAATAATGTTTTTAACAGAATCAATGCATAATAGCTTTTTGTCACCTGTTGAGCAAGAACATTTTTTGTACTCCTAGAACCACAGATGCCACCAAATAATCATACTGCACAATCAAAACAGGAGAGTGGAAAATGGCCTGCTGTGGAGAATGACCGACTGTGGCTGACCTGTGGAAATCACTGGCTTTGCAAATTAAGTCATCTCCAATGAAATAAGCACCAAAACTAATTCCATACTGTTTGCGGGAGGCATCTGTCACAGCTGCAACTCCAAAATGTAACCCTCATGCATAATAATCGAATCCTCCCTTACACAGATTGGAGAATCCTTCGACCCAGCAGCGTCCCAAGAGATAAAGGATATAGTTGCAGTTATAAGCTAGATAAGAGATCAGCTAACCAGGGAACTGGGATTTCCTGAAGCAGACCTGCTCTACAACTCTATCGCAGTAACGTTCTGTTTCTAAGGATGGGTAAGGAGACAGCATGTGGGAACAGTGTGTTAATTAATCCTACCACTGTCCAAAGTACAGCCAGGTGGGCAAAAACTGGAGACTTGCAAATCTAGCCTTATGGGAATCTGCAGGTCATTTTCAAAATTAGAGAGTCTAAGGAAAATAATGCTTTCAAGGCCCATCAGCTGTGATAATATTCTTTTAATCAAGACTGTACTTTTGCTAAGCAAGGCTATAAATCAACTCGAATGGTAGTAAATTAAATGTAGGACTTATAGATAAGAGGATATGGAATTAAACAGAGCTGTATCTGTGTGTGCTCAGAGAACATTAAGACCAGTTCAACAGATTCCTATTTCATGCTAAAAAGAAAGCCATATTTATTCTGAACCATTCCATAGCAAGTGATTTTTATTAATGCTATTATACAATCTTTTGTTTTTAACATTGCTCAGAATGATTAAATATCAAGATTAATGTTAGGACCCTAAAATATATCTTGATTATTCTGGGGTTGATTATCCAGTTTGGGGATTATGCATCGCTAACTCCACCTGGCCTCAGCCCCATCCTCTTTCCTCTCTTGTCCATTTCTCTATTTGTTCACTCCTCTATCAGACAGCATGTGGGCACAGGGAAGAGATACACATAAATTAATCAATTTTGCTACATAGTAAAAGGTCTGGTAGGAGAAGAGATTATAAATAATGGCTAAAATGAAGCTTCGAGACTGTCTACAGATTTCATTTATCCTTATTATCTGGCCCCTTGTTAGAAATGTGGCTTCATTTAAAACTATTATCCTCTAATGCAGTGACCCTCAACACAAGAGCATTTTTAAAAAGTATCTTCTCCCACCCCATTATAATACATGGCTCATATTATGTTCCTCACAATTGCATAGTAAAAGCTTAATATGCCCTAGTCTGTCTATGAGGCAAGTGTTAGTCCTGTAATCTACTAGTAGCACTACAAAAGGGTCTCAGTTTTACTTGTGAGCCTAATCAGCAAGCCAACAATCTGAATACACTGAAACATGAAAAAGCGTCAGCTGGCTAAAAGCATAAATGAGTATAAAATGAATGTGCCCTGGCTAAGTAGATCAAGTAGGCTCCGTAAAAACCTTTGAACATTTGGGTCCACAATTACCTCCACAGTCCTGACCCTCAAAGCTAAATGTTCCCCTGATCACATCCTGGCTAACAGAACCAATCTACTTCCTTCAGGTGGCATCCTATCTTAGCAAATACTACAGTCAGCCCCACTCTTGCCCATTTTCAGAACCAAATGCTGGGTTTCCTTCTAGTAACATAGCTCGCTCCACACATTTTCAGTGAGTTCGTCTGAATAATATAAAAAACAGTAGGAGGTCAAAGAATCGAAAGTTATTTGAGATGTCTTTTTGGATGAAATTATTTGGCAAAATATGCTTTGCAATTAACAAAGCAGCCAGTTACCGGCCATTCACATAAGATTGACCTGCCAGGCTCAATATGCCAATCCCATTGAATTGAATGAAAGGACTCTGTTCCTAATGAGAGTTGCTCAGGATGTTTGGCCCACTCCCTAACCTTTAGAGGATGGTATCACAGAAGAAACTCATGCCCTCTCGAAAAACAGCCCTCAGTATCACAGACAGAAACAAACACTGCATTGGACAGTCCATGGGTCTGACCCAGGGTCTGGTGTTTCTTCTATTCTTAGCAGGAGAAAACCGTATGTGCCATTGCCCCGGTAAGCACAAAACTCACAGGGAAGCCCATTCCACTCTTGCACTTATTGCCCCACCGTACCTTCTGCCCTAGCCAGGTGCAGCCTTCTGAAAACAGTGACTCTTCCTTTTCCCAGTGAAAGCAAATTCAACATAAAAGAGAAAAATACTTCAAACTTGAGCCTACTCCAAGTTTATCATCTTGAATAATTTTTCCTTGAGCAAGAAAAATTAAGATTTTAATCATAGAGGTTGATAATGATTTGTACAGATCCTAATGAACCATGTTCCCCAAACCTGATACTACCCCCCCAAAAAATTAGACTACATATTATCTAGATATGCCCATCAAATCCTCACAGCTGTGACTCTGCATCACTTCAATCCACCCACCAATTTGAGAAGCAAGTCTGAAGATCTGAAGGTGCCCATCTAATTAACATGATCCCTTCATAATCTGGCCAAATTGTAAATTCTAAAAAGAACGTTGTTGCAATTCAGCTTTTTGTGTGTGTGTGCTCAGTCACAGTTACTTTTGTAAACCTTAAAAACTGTGCACATTTTTTTCTATTTATAAAAATAGTACATATGCATTACCAAAAAAAAAATCCCTTTAGAAAAGTATAAAGGAGAAAATAAAGATGACCTGTAAATTAGTCACCTTTAGCTTAGAAATTAGTTCAGTCTCCATGAACCAATTCTTGGCTTTTGCAGAGCTTACCAAAGGACCAATTAGTGCCAATTTTGATTCATGTAGGAGACTTAGACATCTTGTCTATCAGGAACACAAGCCTGCCAATTTATTTCACAAAGGCCACTGAACAAGCTGATAACATTTATTTTAACTAATAGCTGACACAGAACTCTAAAATATCTGAACTCTCTAATAATCACCCCCATGAACTTTTAGTAAGATTTTAAATAAAGTATGGCTAACGAAGAGGTGCTCTGAAAAGCTATGAAGCCAAACATGTTTATATATCATTTCTTACTCTAATATTTTGCAGGGAACAAGTGACAGCTCAGAGTGCAATTAAGGGGAAAAAATTCTCTGTAATGATTAATTATAATGAGCATTCCATAAAAAGTGAACATCCTAAAGCTTCCCAAGGAAAGTTCAGGCAACACAGGTGACCTTTAAATAAAAAGCTTGCTTTTCATCAAAAGTTAGAAAAATGCATTCTGACCATTTTTTTAGAAAGGGAGTAAGGGAGGCAAGAAAACTAAAGTTATAAAATTTTCTCAAAATCTAGAGATGTGACTTAGTTTACTTTACAAAGGTTAGGGGAGGGAAGTCACCTCTTGGCAAACATATCTAATATGAAATAATGTTGTCTGCCTGATAAGAAATTAAGGAAAATCTTATTCAAGTTAGAACAGTACATTTAGTACCTGAGTCAGGACAGTTTAACTCAGTGTAAAAAAGAGACTTGTTCCTAAAAAATTAAATGTGAGCTGAATTTATGTAAATGAATTAATTTTAAAGTTGTGAGGAAAACAATAAAGAAACCCTATAGTGAGTCCCTCTGCAAAGCAAAATATCTATTTGCAGAGTGAATAATCACTTCTTAATGTATTTGCTTAATTGAGATTTAAATATATAATGTTGACTTAATACAATGATACAGTAATAAAACGGAGGCATTATTGGCTTAGAATATTTTTCTGCCTAAAGTGAATTCTTTTTGTAAAAAAAAAATCTAGAATGTACAATTTTTTAATTTAATTCAACAAATATTTATTGAGTACCTATTATGCTCCAAGCTGTTTTAGATGCTGGGGACACCACAGTTAACAAAACACAAAAAATCCCTGCCGTCATGAAGCCTTACATTCTAGTTTAGTTGCCTAGTGATCATTCCCTCCTGTGAATTCCTATATGATGTCTACCTCTCATCTTTCCCTCAGTCTACCAATTATTTACCAACTTAGGCCTGTATCCTGCCATCCCAGTTAGACTGTAAGTCCTTCAGGGCAGGACTCCAGTTTCATACTTAGAATGTAGAATGTACAGTTTTTTTAATTGGGTTATTTTTTTACTTTTGTTGTCTACCTTCAAGATGGTAATGGCCATTTTAAAAGTTAAGGACCTCTAAGAGGATGGTGATTCATTCTCTTGAGGTAAAATGAAACAAGCCATTTTTTAAAAAAGGTGTGTGTGTGGCGGGGGGAGTCAGTTAAAGACATTCTGTCACAGTCCACAGAGATCTTAGATATTACCTAGTCCAAATTTTTCAGATTCCTGGGTAAAGAAACTGAGGTCCAGAAAGGTCACAGAGCTGGGCAGTGGCAGTTAGGAACAGAACCCGAGTCTCCTTATTCCCAAAATTCAGCACTCTTTTTATTGAATGTTGGGGATACACACACACAGACAAACCATACATGAAAGAATAGACTATAATAAAACTGCCAGGGGAGGGACAAGAAGAGTTTGTGGATTATGAGGGAAGAAGCAGGATCATCTCCTACTCCCCTGACCAAACAACATGCTGGGAAGAACACAGGAAGCAACTTGAGGAGTCCTGAGAATGGGCTAATAAGCAACCCATTTCACTATGGGTACCAACAGCTAATGGAAATTTTTATGCATTAAATCACCTTGTAAGAAATCACTTTACATTGTATGGCTTGCTTCCTCACTAGGCTTCTTATACCTTGACTTGTTGATGCACACCAAATTCTTTCTACGTGGCCAGGGAGCCTGAATGAAGTCTTCCTTTCTCAATGCTCCACAGCACTTGAAAAAACATTTAAAGTAGAGCATCAAGACAAAGTTATCATAATGACAGTGACATCTCACACAAAATACTCAAGGTCCCTGGGAAAATACATACTATAAAAAAATATTTTTTAGATACATGACTCCCATATTTTTAAAAAGTCAGGAACCTTAAGTTAGAAGAGAGGAAAAACATGGTGTATATCATAGCTGGGAAAAACTAACCAAGGGGAGCAGGGAACAGAACGTATACAACTAGAAGTCATTTCACTTGGTGACTCTGAGTCATGCTAACCATCTGTGTGTGAATGGGAACTCTGTTCTCAGTAGTCCATTAAGAGGAGCTAAAAAAAAAAAAAAAAAGTAAACCTTTAAGGGCGAAGTGAGGGTGAAAGGAGAACATTAACTTCTAAAATATATGAGAGATAATGATGGTAGCCAATTTATTCATTTCATCTGTTTACTCTCATGAAGGTTGTTACAAAAGCACTCTATTATTAACTGCAACCAAACCCATCAGAAATGGAGCTATGATCACTCAAGAGGTGTGCTTTGGAGGTTGCTTTTAAAGTGAAGAGAAGCTTTCTGAGTACCAGGAGTCCAACAATGCTCATGAACAATGACAGATGCTTTGGTACTTTAGAGACAGAGCAAGACTAGGGCTTGGGGTCCTAGCTTTATAGTTCAGTGACAGATTGTTGGCATCACACAAGAATCATGCCAGCCAGCCCCACCCAGCATGAGTTGATTCCATGTAAGCGCTGTGTGCTAAAAAGGGACAGTCTGTCTTAGGACCACAATGAATTGCCCGAGTGGCAGCTGTATAGACAAGTGAGATATCAGTGATCCAGAGAGCTAGATATAGGAAAAAATGACTTAGGGTTTGTGAAAATGTCATTAATCTACTGAAATATGATCTGAAGATCTACTTTAGAATACAGAAAATATTTCTTCCTCATGCCTTCAAATGATCTTGTCTCTGAAACATAGAAGTGAAAGATGCCTGAATACAATTTAGAAAATATTTTGACTTCTGTAAGCAAATTGCTACGTTAGCTCCCACAAAATCACTGGTAGCATACTTCCTATACAAGTTCTAATACAAACAAATACTTATTCATTTGTATCATCCAGAAAATGAGCAGCTATAAGGTGACACACCTAGAATCACCACCCCCAAGTCAAACTCAGTCATTGTAAAGTCATTGGTTTTATATCCTTCCAGATTTTTTAAAAGGAAGCATGGCTTTCAAACAGTTTAACTCTACAAGTTCTTAGGCTATATGACATTTTGGAGGGCTCCAATGTGCGAGCTTTTCTTTCTTTCTAAAGTACCATGTCTGTCAATCACCCTGTCATTCAGAATTAAGATAGTGCTGTCGACTGAAGAGCACAGAACAATGGTGATGAGTTTTTGTGTTCAAACACAAAGCATATCATGTAGCACTTCTCCCTAGGGGAGCAATTTTCCTCATTTAACAACCATTTTAGCTTTGCAGGTAGATATTCCAATTTATCAGTTAATGAATGTTTTCCCCAAATTATTCACTCTTCATCCTTCTCATACCTGCCAGGGCAGTAAGTAAGTAGATCATGATGTGGCCAATGATCAGCAATTCTCAAGAGGGTGGGGCCACTGCTCCAACTTATCTTTACAGCCTTTTGTGGATGGTTTTGTTGTTTTTAATGACTACCCAGATTCCTTGTGAAGCTACCTACAGACACTCATTTGAAATGTTATAATTACTATTTTGAGGAAATATAAAATATGGAAGCATTATTGATCATTCTGTTAATTCAACATTGACTTAAAATTAATTACATCCCCACGTGAAACCATTTATCCCATTCATCAACCATTCCTCACATTGTCAATCAGAAGCACTCTAGCCCCTAAAAGAAAGTCTGAAGTAAATCCTACTTTCCTACTAACTTCCATTATAAAATGAGAGACATATTACCAAAAGAGAGTTGTCAAATAGACTGAGTAACAAATCTTAGGTGAAAAAGACAGTAAGATGGTAGCCAGCCCTGTGGCAGTTCATTTGTTTCCTGAGCATCTGAAAATCAGGTAGCTATTCCACTGGTCATGTCTCTCATCTTCATGACCACAGGGATGTCTCTCTTGTTAGCGAAGTTACCTACCTCTATGCTTTGGGACTTCTAGACTTTGCCCTCTTCCTTCTTGCTTTGATCTGGGCATTTTTCATCCCTTTAATTAGGAATTCTACTGCAGTAACACACTTCACCAGTGGGGTTCAATTCTCAAACTGTACTTCCACCAGAAAAGCCCTGCGTGAAAGGCTTCTGCTTATATAAAACATACTCATTATCTATCTTTGACTTTAAAATTCTCTATTAAAATTCTGTAATAATCTCCTTGTTTTCCCCTGTGGCATAAACATACATAGGACTTTACATTTCAGGTTAAAATTAGATACTTATGGTGAATAGGATATTTCATTCTTGGAATAAAAGTTGTACCTCTTTGACAGTGTGAAATTTCTCAAAGTGAAGCATATATTTTCATAATATAGACTGAATTCTCAAAATGGAAATTTGCAATATAAATAATTAACTTACAAAGAGAAAAGACTTCCCCATAATCTTATAAATAGTGATTGTATATTCAATATGATCCCAGTTACATAACCAAATATACAGATTTATAGATACGTACATGGTCAGAGAATGGAAAGAAATATTTCAAAATGTTAACAGTAGTTATCTCAGAATGGTGTAATTATGAATGACTTGCATTTCTTTCTCTATACTTTTTTAATTTTTAAAAATTCATTCTTCAATGAATTAAAATTACTATTATGGACAGTCAGTGTGTATATAAAGTTTATTTCCCATTTTTATTGTAGTAAAATACACGTAACATAAAATTTGTCATTTTAACAATTTCAAAGTGTACAATTCAGTGGCATTAAATACATTCACAATGTAGTACAACCACCACCATCTTGTTCCAGAACTTTTTCATCACTCCACATGGAAACTCTGTAACCATTAAGCAATCACTTCCCATTTACTCCTCTCCCCAACCCCTGGCAACCACTAATCTGCTTTCTATCTCTATATAGGTTTGCCCATTCTGGGTGTTTCAGATCAATGGAGTCATGCAATATGTGGTCTTTTGTGTTTGGTTTCTTTCACTTAGCATAATGTTTTCAAGGTTCATTCATGTTCATTGCAGTATGTATCATTTCTTTTTATGGCTGAATAATATTCAATTGTATGAATATATCACATTCTGTTTTCCCATTCATCTGTTGATAAACATTTGGATTGTTTCCACCTTTTGGCTATTGTGAATAATGCTGCAATGAACATTCATGTACAAGTTTTTGTTTTAACACCTGTTTTCAATTCTTTTGGGTATATACATAGGAGTGGAATTGCATCAGTATATAATTTTTTAAATGCCTTTAATTCTACTTTGGCATTCTGTGTTTAAAGTAACAATGCGTTTTCTGAATTATGAAGGATAACCCTTAGAATATCATTCCTATAATAATACCATTCCATTTTCAATCACTGACTATTTTTTAAGAGCAAATCACATTCTTGTACTTAAAAATGTAATTTTCACCCTTATTCGTTGGGAACAAATTTCTCTTATGCTAAATACTTGAAACGATGATGAACTAACTGAAAAGGACTGCTTTTTCCTCTTAGCATAGGCATTCTGGCAGTACCTAATTCACTTTCAAATATTACATATTGAAATACAAAAAAATATATGTATTTTTTTCCTCAAAACTTGGATGCCGAGAATGAAATATATGTATTTTTTGTTTCAACAGGAAAGCATCACTTAATAGACACCAACATTTAAACCCTAAGGAATATATTAAACACACAATACAAAGTAGAAGCAATGTAGAATCTTCTAGAAATTCAAGCTGGCAGATGGTGACCAAAGGGGATAAATACACCCTGAATGAGTACACAGTACTAATTCTTAAGGGCTTTACTTCCCACCCTCCTAACAGAAAGCTGATACATCTCATGAACATAAGAGCACAATAATATCAAGGTTAATTTTAGCTGTAGACAGTGCTGGAAGTGGGCTAAAGAAGATGATGGTGTACTCTGTGCTTACCCATACTTGTAACAGCTGTTGGAGTCTCCCATTTTTCCTTCCCCCCAAAACACATGCATACATATGTTTATATATTCATGTATGTGACACACACACCGACACACACATGCCAGAACTATATTTCCAACTCAGTGGCAATAAGGGTAGAAGTCTTCTTGTAAGCTCAGTCATCCCCTAGATCGCAGGCTTTTCTCCCATAATCACTGGCACTCCCCACCCCTTCCTCACCATTACACATACAACACCCCACAATGCAGAAAGGAGAAATAAAATTCTGGCTAAAGAAGAGGTAGCAGCAACCTTAAAACAGTAATATATGTTAATAAGTAGGGGACATGATTTGGGACCATTTAAAAATAAAGTACTGGGGAACATTTCCATCAGGTTGGTAGACTTCTCTTTAAGAAAAATCAATAGGACCAAACTTGTAGAAAACAATCAAGTAGAAAATTTCAATTATACAAAAGGTTTTACACACTCTAACTTTGCTAGGATCAGCACTATCCATTTATATATACTGTGTATATCACTGAATTCCCATTGTTTCATTCTCATAGCACTTGTTTCTTCATACTTCATATACACATTTTCTCTCTGTTACTAGACTATAAGATGCTTTATGGCAGGGACCAAATCTTACCACTTTTGTACGTGTAGCATAGTGCCTGGAATACAATAGGCATTCAGTAATATGGACATGTTTGTGTGTAAAATTTCAAAGACCCGTAGACATAGACCTACACTCAACTATCCTCCAAACCACCAAACCAAACCATGGTGAGAACCTTTGAACTTCATTAACAAACCAACACCACATATTAAAGAAAAATAAAAATATGATCAATATAAGTTACTCTGATAATGACAATGCACACAGATACCCTAGATAGAACCTTAATATTATTTATTAGCGTGTTTAACAATGTTTGGCTACATTAAGGTAGCCAAGGATGAATTAGCATTATTTAACTCTAGTTAACCAACACCCTGTTATTATTATGAGCTGATTCCCCCCAAATGGTATATTATCCTAACTCACTCTTGCCTCTTGTGTCTGAGATGTATCCTTTGACCACCTAATCACTTGGTGGCAGCTATATTAGAATGCACTGGAATGGCAATAAGAGGAGAAATAAATTTCAGTAAGTCCTTCCTACAACTTATTAACAGCTTTCATAAGGTGCAGGATAAAAATGAAAACCAAATTCAGTTTGGGGATTATAACAACACATGGCACTTTGTCCTTTAAAAAACTCCTTTACCCATATCTCATTGTTAAACTGTGAGGTTTATTTATCTGTGTTACTCTTGACCTCTGTTACAATACAGAATGAGTTAAAAAATTTATTTTCTGGACCTAATTTTTAACATCTACTCAGGAGTTGCCTTTATTGTTTTTAAAATTTTTTCTATAGTCTTACCTCCCAGTCCAAATAATCACAGACATCTTCAAAGTTAGTGAGCAGAGACACTGAGCAGAAAAGTCGTGGCAGCTCATCCCTTGTCATTGGGGGGAAACGGCTATCTTTAAGGGCACTGTTGAAAACAAAGCAAATATTAAAGCAATCACTGGATGTGAAAGTTCCTAATTTCAAATGCAGATAATCATTTGAAAAAGGTAAGAGATTCAAAAAGAATCAGTAAGTCAAAGTTGCCAATAATCTTCAAATGTATTCAAAGCCCCAAAGATTTTAGAAGTCATCATTTCTTTTATTTAATAGATTGTATCCGTTAGCCAATCTTGCGACCACTTCAATTGTAAAGAGTGAATGATCAATTATATTTCCTGTACAGACATTTCCTGATGTCTTTCCCTGTTAACTTGTACAATCTGACAATATTTTATTTTACTTTTGACGAAAATAAAAACCAGACTAGTGGAAACTTGTGGGAAGACTTCTGGATCTAGTGCTAGTGGCAGTAAAAAATAAATAAATTATGAGTGTATGTGATATCATACTGTAAAAACAACAACAAAAAAACTTATACTAGGTTGGTCAGTTATCATAGAATAGTACTCAAAGAGTTCAAAGAAAGATCAAAATTTCTTTTCTTCAAGGAAAAGAAAAAATCAAAGAAAATGAAAATAATCAGGCAAATTATAGACCAAAAATACCAGGATTGCAGGGCCCCTCTAAAGGATAATTCAAGATATGACTCAAAATTTGTGAAACTACAGGAAATAGGGTTAATCTAGGAGACCATTAATCACATCAATGGATTTCTGAGTACATCAACTCTGATTGGATCCTGTAATCAAGTGTAGTACATCACAGTGCCAAACTCTAGAAAAAACCCACTGTAGAATGTTGGAAGACCATAATTCTTCCTGCAACAGGACAGAAAGCGCGCGCGCGCACACACACACACACACACACACACTTGCACATACACACACACTCACTGTGTGTTCCTTGTACTTAAAAAAAAAAACACTTCCTGATTGAGAAAAACAAACACCTCTGATTGCCCACCATATTAATGGCACTACTGGCATTCATGACATCCATCTTCAAATGTCCTATATAGCAGCCAGACTTAGAAAATGTTTTCACAAATTAATTCTTAAAGGTTACAATCTCAGACCCTACGCACTTCTTGGGTCATAACAAAGTTCTGTGGTCTTTGGAAAGAATTTAATTCCTTTTTCAGTGACTTTCTCATTGCTGAATTTTCTTTTTTTCATTTTCCCATCCCTTCCTTTGCATTCTGAAACTCATCCATTGTATTTGTATTTGCAATGCATTTTGGTGCTCATTCTATCCTGCTATACAAAGGAAAATATTTATAGGCAGATATAGAGATGTTATGTATTTATAAAGTATAATTTTCCATTCAAGGAACTCAGATTAGCCAAAGTCAATCAGGAAATCTGTGATAATTCATACTCTGAGAATAGCATTTCACTATTTTATAATTTAACAACATAAATTTCTTATGGTTTGGCTTCTTTTATTTTCCTACTAGCAAATAAAGTTTTAAAAAATACTTTCAAGTTCTAATTCAAAGCCAAGATAAAGACATGTGTGTTTATATAACCTGTCCCCCAGCGCGTACACACACACACACACACACACACACACACACACACATGAGAGAAGTTCTAAAACATAGACCAGAAGAATCCCATGCATGAAAACAAAAAGCCAATCACATTTTTGGTTTTCCTGTTAAAAAGAAGAAAAAGAGAGGAAAGGAACTCTTATTCATTAAAATAATATAAAATATAATATTTTGGGGTTATGGATTTTTATTGTTTAATATACAAAATGTGAAATTCACTATTTTTAAGTATATAGTTCTATAGGATTAAGTATATTTATATTACAGTGTGTCCATCACCACCATCCATCTCTAGAACTTTTTCATCTTCCCAAATTGAAACTCATTAAATACTAACTCCCCATTCCCACTGCCCCCCAGCCCCTGGCATAAAATGTAATTTAAATACATTTTTATAATTTCAAATAGTTATAGTAATACAGTCACTAATGTTTTTTTATCTATAACAGTTTTACTGAGATATAATTCACATACCACAAAATTCACTCTTTTAAAGCATACAATTCAGTGGTTTTTAGTATATTTACAGAGTTGTGAAACCATCACCATTACTCAATATTGGAACATTTTCTTCACCCCCAAAAGAAACCCCATATCCATTAGCAGTCACTGTGGAGTCACCCCCCAGTTCCTGGCAACCACTAGTCTAATTTTTGTTTCTATGGTTTTGCCTATTCTAGACATTTCATGTAAGTGAAATCATATAATATATTGTCTGGCTTCTTTCAGTTATCATAATGTTTTTGAGGTTTCGTCCATGTTATAGCGTGTATCAGTACTTTATCCTTTTTTATTGCCTAATAATATTTCATTGTATGGATACACCACATTTTTTTACCCATTCGTGGACTGATGGATATTTGGACTATTTCCACTTTTTGGCTATTATGAATAATGCTGCTATGAACATTCACACATGAGTTTTAATGTGGACATAAGTTTTCACTTCTCTTGGGTAGATACCTAGGAGTAGAATTGGTGAGTCTTAAAGGTAAGTCTATCTTTAACTTTTTGAGGAACCAACAAACTTTCTTAGAATGGCTGCACAATTCTACATTCCCACCAGCAATATATGAGGGTTCCAGTTTCTCCACATCTTCACCAATGCTTATTATTATCTGCTCTTTTGATGATAGTGCTAGGCCTCCTTTAATAAAGTGCTTTTTGTATCTAGCTCTAGATTTTTCATTTTAAAAATTATACATGCTGAAGTTGTTCATTATGCAGTTAGTTTTTCAACACTTGAGGCAAGTTATTTTGTTTACTTTATTTCCTAGCAGACCAAAAAAAAAAAAAAAGGTAAATTTTAGCTCAGTACAATTCAAACTATTTCTAATCAATGAAATTTTCAAATACCTAAAATGTAACTGAGGATCTGGCTAGCAAGCTTTTCTCGTGATATGGAGCCTTGTTGTTCAATCATTCTAGGCTTAAAAAAAAAAAAGAAGAAGAAGAACGTTTAGAACAAGGAGTATGTGGGAAAATGTTAGCACAGTTAATGGGAGAAAATGACAACGATGCCTCACCACGCCAAGATTCAAATGTATTGACTTCAAAGCTCTGAAATAGTAAAGGTATATGAGTCATGATGGAAATAGTCTGATTTTACAGAAACATTCAAACTAAGACTTTATTTTTTTAAAATTTATTTTTCTTTTTTTGAGACAGGATCTCACTCTGTTGCCCAGGCTAGAGTGCTGAGGCATCAGCCTAGCTCACAGCAACCTCAAACTCCTGGGCTCAAATAATCCTCCTGCCTCAGCCTCCTGAGTAGCTGGGACTACAGGCATGCACCACCATGCCCGGCTAATTTTTTCTATATATTTTTAGTTGGCCAATTAATTTCTTTCTATTTTTTTTAGTAGAGACAGGGTCTCGCTTTTGCTCAGGCTGGTCTCGAACTCCTGACCTTGAGCAATCCTCCCGCCTCGGCCCCCGAGAGTGCTAGGATTACAGGCGTGAGCCACCGCGCCCGGCCCAAACTAAGACTTTTGATTCTTGCATTTTTCATCCCAACTCTAAGTAACACATGAAACTCGTGAGCATAGAAAAATTCCAAAGGTAGAAATCCTCAATGTCTCTAAATGCAAATTCCTAGGGAAACAAACTAGCAATGAAAGCCTAGGAAGGATTTAAGGATTATAAAAAGATGAAAATGCAGCTGTAGATAGACCTCAGAACAGCGAAGCTGGTATGGATAACTGATAAACAAGAGGATTCAGCTTCTCTCAACCAGATTTTCTTTAGAATTTGCAATGTTGAAGTTGGGCCTTTAGAGAGCATACTACAGACCAGAGTTGGACAGTGACTTGCTCAAGGTGACCCAGCTAAGTTAGTGACAGAGGTAGAGACACAACCCAGATTTTCTGACTCAAGTCAAGGACCCACACTTTAGTTGTCACATTTCAATAGATTATTTTTTTAATTTTAAAAGCAAATGCTTGCCTTACTTGGCTATTCTGATCTCATACCTGCAGTGCCTCTGCCTAAACATGATAAACAATAATTCGATAGCATTCATTAGTAGCCAAAGGATAAACAGAGCTAGACTTCCTGTCTATTGGAAATCTTCAGGAGTAAAAAGGATTTTAAAATGTTAATATTGTCCATGGAAAGCATTTTATACCAAAGTAATATCTGCCAATTTAAATTCCAGGCAGTCTAAGGAACTGACAAGGGGATCTTGTAGTAAATTCATATGAATTTCTCTTTGCTAGAATAGGAAGCCATTTTCTAATGTTTAAATATTGCTAGGAAAAAAATCCCCAAAACAAAACACTTATGTACAAAACTAGTCAGTTACTCCATCACGCATATGATGGATGAGCAAGGTTTAAACAATAGTTTAGTTCACATACCAAATTCAAACGTGTTCAATTCAAATTGGCACCTTCCCAGGAATACACTTCACCTAATTGAGAAGCAGCATTAACATCTGTCAAAGTTAATATCTAATGTTAAATAGTACTTTAATGAAAATGAACATTTTAAGAAAGAAATTAAGAGTTTAGCTTTCAAAGAATCAAAGGGTTTGTGACAGTGCCTGGAAACTATGATAAAAAGAAAAAAATACAGCTGAAAAGACGCAAAACCTTAGATATTACAAGGCTCATCATAAACAATATAGCATGCAACAAAAATGACTTAAGTGAATCTGTTTAGGCATTCACTCACTCATTCATTCTCTTTCTAAAACACTGATGACATTCATTGGTTAACCAGTGGAAAGTTACCAAACCGAAAGGGGCTTCATATTGCATGCAATCATTTTTCAGGACAAGGAAGTAATTAAAACCAAAATTAAAAATCCCTGTTTGGACAGACAAAGAGAAGCAAATCAAACATGCATTAATCTAAAATAAAAAACAGTTTCTTCATGAGGGGTTTGAGCCATTATGAAATTCCATATTCTGTCATTCCCTGTTAGAGCTTCTTGAACAGAATGTACATGTGGCATGTTTGAACCCCAGAAACTTGGAGTATTAGAATCCTAAACCCACATATGAAAAATTATCCATAACCTCTCTTTCTCATTAAGTAGCAATTTTAGCTTCTGAAAATTCAAAAAATAATGAGCACAAAACAAAACGCAAAAAAAAAATGTTGACTATTTATCAAATCTAAGGTAGAGGGGAATGACAGAAGATATAATTATGGTTAAGGAAGAAGAAAGGCAACCTTATTTTGGTGAGGGCTGGGACTCAAAAAATATTTTCAATTGTAAACTATATGTACAGCGTTACTCAACTAGGATTAACCTTAATGATTTGCCCCTTTACAGTAATAAATACAACCTACTTGCTGCTCAATGAACATTAACATTAACTTTAATATATATTTAACATGATATGACCATTAATTCATAGGGAATGGAGGGAAGAACTCTTAAAGGATGGAACACAAGGAAGAGAGAGAGAAAGGTGGGAAAGAAAAAAAAAAGTATATACACCGAGAAATAAAAATCGAGAGAAAGAGAGAGTAAAAGGAAGTGGGAGGCAAAAAAAAGTATAAAACAGAGGAATACCTAGAAAGGGCTCAAATCGAGACACATCGAAAGAAACAGAGAAAGCAAGGAAGGGAGAATGAATGGAAGGGTAAGAGGGAGAGGGAGATAAAGGGTGACATGTTCAATAGGTTTTGATATATGTTATTGGGCTCCTATCCCAAGAGATTCACTTAGGCTTTAGAGTGTTATCACTGACCGCCTTCTGATTAGCTTAAAGTTTCCAAAATGCTCTAATCGTGAATTCTTAAAAGCCTCTACTCTCTGTGAGACAGCCATAGCTGCTCACCAGGAGGGAGAAATACCCTTTGGGCTGCAAGCTGTGATGACCAGCAGTATCATCAGAATCTGCCTCCTAGGCCGCAAATTCCTCCCCTCTAAATTAAGAGAATTAGTTCTGAATTTGATTTAGTGGAGCAGAACTAAAACTGGAAAATAAAAGATACATAAAGAAACAGATGGCTAAATGTTTGTGTATACGGCAAGTATTTCTCATTTTCCTCCACAAAATGTCCACGTTCATGCTTTCTCTGCAGAGTTTCTGGATTTACTCTATCCTGTTTTTAGAAATGAACTACTAGAAACCATTTTTTGCTTACTTTTTCTGATGAAAATCTACCAAAATAAAATGAACATAATTTAATTTTCTCTTTATGACTCTAGTTCATCTTTAAGACTCAACATGACTTTCGGTCATTCATTACTATACACTGTAAGAACAGTGCTCTCAAGGCCTTGGCAAGAAAAAATGCATGGGTTTGGAAAACAGATTATGATATGATCACTAAAAATTATAATCTTGGGAAATTTGAAAACGTGAGCTTGTCTCTACCTTCAAGAGACTGTAACACATAGACTTTCAATTTTCAGGAATCTCATCCTTATGTTCTCTAATTTAGGAAATACTATAAAACTGAATGAACTACCTCTTAAACTGAATTGGAATTTTGGTCTACAACCCTGAATATTATTTCCCCAGGACCATCAAATGCACGTCCCTAAGGTATAACAACAGTTCCTTGTGACTTGCTGCCAATAAATATAGTTCCTAAAAACGCAAAACTGAAGTCATCATTAATACATGAGCACTACTTCACAGTTCTGTAGAACATAGCACAATAGAATTGTCAAGTGCTTGGGTTCTGGAGTCAGACATGCTTGCATTTGAATCCTGCATCTTTTGCATATTAGCTGTGTGACATTTGGACAAGTCTCTTAACCTATGCAAACCTCTATTTCTTCATCTATCAAATAGAGATAATAATAGTACCTACCTCATAGAGCTACTATAACAATTAAATAAAATAATAACTGCATACGTGCTTTGCATGAACTAGATGCTCAATAAATAGTGGTTGTCAAAGAACTTTGATTGATCATCGGAATATTTGGTAAGTTTATGCCCACAGGGCTGCCCCCATATCATGGCTGTGGTGAAAGGAAGGGAGCCACAGGATTAAGTTGTGCTATTGGAAGATCTAAACAGTTATCTTCTCTAGGAATTAAATGTGGTCAGTTTAGGGGAAAACGGCTATCTTTCTAGGTTTTGGTGTCTTTGAGAGGCCTTCATTTCATTTTCAAAACATTTATTAAGCACTTGTTATATGTCTTTTATTATGCAAAGAGCAATGAAAGATACAATAATAGATTACTAAATAATATATGGATATGTGTAAAACACTTGTGAAAATTATACACCGTAAGAATGATGAGAGGAACAATCAAACCAGGTTAGCTCCCCTTTTGGAAAGATCTGTTTTCCACTCTCTGATACTGGTTTACTGGTTCCCAATTGACCCTGAACTGCAGGTAAATTTACAGAAATAAAATGTATGCATTTTTTTTTCAGAAACAAATCTACCACAGCAAGTCAAGTGTATCTTCTTCAAGAATTTCCATTATCTGGCAGGCCTGCATTTATATGTTGCTTTGTAACATTTTCTTAGTTTTTCTGAACTAGATTTTAAAAATCTCTAGGGCAAAATAAATAAATAAATAAAATCTCTAGGGCAGGGATTGGTCTTTTCCTTCTGTACAAGAAACATTTATCAAGAATTGAATATAATTCCCTGAATTATGTTCAATTTGCCTTTAACGGATTTAGATATATTATTCTCTATCCTACTAATTACACCACAGCAAAATAATTAGAAAAAAAGAAAAAATTCTCTAAGAAGCAGACACAGAATGAGCGATGAGAGACTCCATAGGAAGCAACTGTTTTCCTCATCAAAACCAGTGAGCGGTCTCCAACATGTTTTCAAATTGAGCATTCTTATTAGTAAAAGTTTGAGCATACCTCCCCAATATGTATGTTTATAAAGTATATACATGTACTACTATCACTAGCTAATAGATCAAAGCACAATATACACTTAGAGTAATCTTTATTATTAAAAACAGTAGGTATAAATCAAATAATGTTCTTAATCATTTCTTTCTTGTTTGGGAGCTGGTATCTCTCCAGGTCTAATTAGATTATCTTTGTTTTCATTTTATGACTTGGCCAAGTAAGTTATGAGGTAACTTGTAGGAGAAGTATCAGCTAGCTCCACCATTTTTTGTCCTTGCCTTGTGCTTGCATTATTACTATTATCATCGACCCTTTTTCTTTTGCAGAAATCTTCTTAAGCCATTCTGTGTGGGTTAGTTTATCTAGCTTTAGCTAACCTACACACAACTGTCAAATACCTTAAGATTCGTGCAAAGAAACTACTGGTTAAAGATAATACAGGTTGAATATCCCTTATCTAAAATGCTTGGGTCTGGAGCATTTAAAATTTTGGATTTTTTTGGATTTTGGAATATTTGCATTATACTAGTTGAGTATCCCAAACCCAAAAATCCAAAATCTGAAATGCTCCAATGAGCATTTCCTTTTGAGTGTCATGTTGCCACTCAAAATGTTTTGGATTTTGGAGCATCTTAGAGTTCAGATTTTCAGATTTGGGATGCTCAACCTATATATACTAAGATCAGGAATCTACTTCACCAGGCACATGTGAACTGAAATACACTATGCAATATGCTGAAAATAAACAAAAGAAAGTGTGTGTCACTATCAAGTCCCATCAAACTGTAGATTTCATGCTTTCCTCAGGATCTCTCATTTAGTGTGACAATGACCCTCCAATATGGACCAAATGAGAGACTCGGGGTCAGTCCATATGTTAACTATTAGTGGAGTTTAAATACTTTCTTACATTTTAGAAAAAATGATCATAAATAGAATTTCTAATATTTTCTTCTGACCCGACAATGGATCTTCCAGGTACACTTCTCTTTGAAGACTGCTAATCTAAAGCTCTTAAAAAAGCTATAGTCCAGAAGATTGGTATTAAAATACTCAGACATGACACTATGAGCAAAAGCAGCTTTAAATACCAAAGAGCAACTTCTGTTGAGCACCTACTGTGAGGCAGGTGCTATACACATATTATCTTGTTAGGTCCTCAAAACAGCCCCATTTTATAGATGAGGACACTGAGGTTCAGTGATGTTCAGTGAGATTAAGCAATTCGCCAAAGGTCATAAAAACAGGTAAGAGAGCTAACATTTGAAGTCAGGACTGCTTGCCTCTAAAATTCATTCTCTTTTCATAGTACCACTTCCGGAATGTTAGCACATCAACATAAACGAGTACATATTTAATCAGTGTTAAGGAATTTTCCCCCAATTAATGTTTCCTTTCACGGTGTTTAACTAAAAGCTTTAGGTGTAAGTGTGAGCAGGTTCTGAAACTAAGAAAAATGGTACCTTTTTAGTGAAAGTATTAGCTTGTTTTTGTTCTCTTCTGTCTCCATTTTGATCTTGGGGATTCAGAACTGCTGCCATTGAAAAACATCTGTTTTATCTAAATTTAATAAGCCTTATTAGTGGGATACTAAGCCTTCCCTTATTCTGAAGCCTTTCCACAATTTGAAATTTAATCTGCTGGAAGTCATAATAGCGTTACCAGAGTACTAGTTATGGACATAGCTAGGCTGGTGGGCCTGTTTCTGATTTTTAACTTTGCTTTTCCAACCTGAATGAATAAGCTCTCTCATACTCACTACAAGAGTCATGCAACTTTTTCCTTCCCTTTTTCCACGGTAATCAAATCTATAAATTGAACTCTATAAACTGCAAAACACATGTTGTCACTCTAACTTATGTGCACGTTAGGCTGGTTTTGGTCTTACCTACTGGTTTACTGTCCTTTCTAAAACTATTGCTAGTCCTACGTGGTATGGGTCTGCTGAGAGGTAGCATGTTGGTCCTTATTGTGTGGCCTGCCTATAATTTTCTCAGATGTCACTGACTGGGGGAGTAAAGACAAATAAGGAAAAAGTGAAGTCAAACTTAAAGATGAGGTGCAAAGTAAACTGATCAACTCTGTCATACTGAGGAAGAGAAAGAGAGGAGCCCAACCCTCCCCACTACCTCACTGTAATGTTTTCCATCTTTATTTTCCTTTCTCTTCTTTCCTCCCTCATCTTTTGGATGTTTTCCTGTTTCTATTCTAGGAAGGTAAGGAAGAAAGGATAGTAAAATGTCACAAGAAGGACATGAAAGAACAGACTGGGATGGGGAAAGAGGAGTGGCAACCACAAAGACAAAAGCAGATGGCAGCTCCCTCCGCTGTTACTCATGCTGCACGAGGCCATGTCTGACAAGCCAGTGTGCGATGCAGCCTCATGTTCTCACACTCTGCCACTGGGTCAAGATGACCCATTCCCTTCTGTACAGGCTTTAATATTCTATTTCAGCCTTAGGGGAGTAGACGGGTGATGGCAGCAGAGAAAAGAACATGATCCACTGCTTGTATCTTTCTAGGGTTTTTAAGGTAACCTTGACAAGCACAAGGGGGATTGGGAAGAAAAGTAGAATGACTCACCCCACAGCCTACCTCCTTAGCCAACAAATATCAAGCAATGTTTACTGAATCAGTTCATTGATCTGCGTACTTTCAAATGGCATATTTTTCTATAGTAAATATAAGTGCACGTCTATTTTTAAGGCCTCTATAATCGGCCTCACATTCATTTAAATGGAACTATTTTAATTTTTATCAGTGTATGATATCTTTGGGGGAAAGTATCCTTTAAACCAGTCAGATCATCTTTGTTTTATGTGATTCTTCATAGTTTCCGAAGATGTCTTTGTTCCAAAGATGTCATAGTTTTCCAAAGATGTCTTCACATCTTTCATCCTAGCTGAACCTCAAAACAGCCCCAAGGCTGTTTTGAGCCCTACAGCCCCTTGTAGACAAGGCTAATACTACATCATAAACCATAATAGGTGTCGTCCAAAAACAAGGCCCCCCACAGTCATATGGTCAACCAAATGTCAGAGCTGGAAGCGCTTAGAGATCATCCAGTCC
The DNA here is from genome assembly GCA_963574885.1 of Lepilemur ruficaudatus. NCBI lineage: Eukaryota > Metazoa > Chordata > Mammalia > Primates > Lepilemuridae > Lepilemur > Lepilemur ruficaudatus. Next base: position 28,812 of record CAUYRT010042769.1, on the reverse strand, counting down.
ACACCCTTCATTTGACATTTATGGGAACTAAGAGTGGAAAATGACGTGTGCAAAATCACACAACAACCTAGTAGCAGAGTTGGGACCATATGCTACATCTCCTGACTTCCCTTGTTCCCCCATTCATTGATTCTTCTGTTATTATTTCACATGTTTGTTGATTGGCTCTGTCCTAATCCAATAACACTCCAGAGCGGATGTTTAAGAAGCAAAGAGGAAAATAATGCCTAGGGCACCAGGGAATAGCTAGGACAACAAACAGTGAGCTGCCTAGCGTAACTCAACACGGTCAGGCACCTGGCACTTGTCAGCATGCTGAAGCCAAGCAGAACCTAGAAAGTGAGCAGATAAGGGTGGGGGAGCAGCGAGGCACCAACCCTGTGCGTGTGGAGAATGTAGTCTTAACTCTTGCCCCCCTTTGCATTTCTCATGTACTCCCTCCTCATCTCACTTGATTCTTACACACTCCTCACAGGGCCTCCAGCCACCTCTCGCACACTCCTAGTAGGGGCGCCTCTCTCTCTCTCCTCTCCTCATTTTGCTTTTTCCCTGGCTTTTCTTATCTTGAAGTCTATCCATTCTGTCCCATCATTTTTTTTCTTAGCTGCTGAGGTACATAAAGAATCACCTGAGAGAAAAGTTATACGTTTTTAAAATACGGTATTTGGTTCCCTTTTATCAAACTCGACCAACTGGAGAATGTGTCCCTATTGTAAATGCCACTGTATGTTCTGGTGGTATGTGTATAAATATGGCAAACTATAAGCTGGTCAGGGCAAGATAATCTCAACACTCATTTTCAAGTAAATAGCACAACATGTAGATTCAATACAGGAGAAATATGTGGTTCTTCATGTACCGCTAAAGTTCACATACTTTAATCCAACCTATTTTGCAATCTCTTAACTTAGAACAGATTTTATTTACTCCTTTCGACAATTATGTTCAAAATGAGCCTGCTAAAACTGAAAAGGACATTTTAACTGTTCATCTCGTTTGGTCATATTTTAAGAAACCTAATTTTCAAAGAACAATTTTAATTGTATAATTTTCCATTCCATTAGCATTAAAATTACTTAATTCTCCCATTGCAAAGGTCCTACATTGATTTTGTTTCCATGAGACAAGCACATGAAGTGATAAAGTATGTTGGAAAAGCTTCACAATATGCTGCTGAAATAATGGCAATTGCTGATTGTGTACTATGGTACATATTAGGAAAACGACAATAGATACTGAAAGGAAACAGCATCACTTGAGGATGGAAAAAATGCAACGGATAAAAGCCACGCAATTTAAATTACAGTCATATGACAATAGCTCTGTCCCCCAAAGCAGCAAAACTTGCCATTAATAAATGGTAATCCTAATGATTACTGATGTAAGGGATTATCTATGAACATGAATTATTTCAGCAAACATTTACTGAGTGCCTGCTATGTGCCAAGCACACATACACATCCATGGGCTCTCTATGTTCCATTTCAGTTCTGTGGAACACCTTGCCTCACGAAAGCTTTTCTATACTGTAATGACATGACTAGCATTTATATGAGCTACTCAAAGCACCTTATGGTAAGTACAAATCTCATAAACTAAGTCACATTTCAGAGATGTAAAAAAAAAAAAAAAGAGAAAGGCACCTAAATTCATAAGGCCTTACCACTTCTTAACTTTTATGAATACTAGCCTATCTGTACAAAATCTCCCAGGCTAAGCAAAATCCTATAGAAAGAAACTCAAATTAAAAACATTTTGACTATTTTCACCCATGTATATGTTATATGTATAACTTCACTAGACCATAAGCTCAATGAATATGGTGGCTGTCCTCATTTTTGCTCGCCACTGTATATACCCAATGCCTGGCACACAATAGCTGGTGAATAAAAATTTAATGAATGAATGAAAGAATATAGGAAGGTAATCTCATATTTAATAAACATTTATTGGCAGTATAATGAACATTAAATGGCCCTACCAGTTATACTTTATCAAAGGGTCAATATTCCCCTACATTCTAAATATCCTTTTATTCATCAACTTAAAAACTGTTCCACTAAGTGTATCTTCCCCTGTTTATACCTAGTAAATGCTGTTCACTTAAAGGTGGCAGCTGGTCTTTCTAGCTTTGGGTTAGATTACCGTGCATTCACAGTATAGCACAGCTCGGAAACATTTTTCTACCTAAAACTCATAGACCGCTATACATAGATAAAAATCTACTCCCATGATAGTGTTACAGAGTTGCTTTGATCTCACAGGCCTCCCCCTCACCTCAACCTCCCACCCCAAAGGAAACACAAGATGCTTTGCATCCTGAAGGTGCTCAACGGCTTCTTATGTTTGTGAGGCAATTATTAATAAGGTTTTGTTGCAGTCTGAAACACATAGGAACCCATATTACTAGCCTATTTTTATGTTTTTCATACCTTATTATAAAGGAACATCTTATGAACTGGATGAATCATAAGACATCAAGGGCAGGCATAGAAAAAAGAAGAAGATGATAACAGTCTCTTTAAACGAACATGGGCCTAGAGGAAATCGGACATTAGTTCACAAATACAAAAAAACCCTTTAAAAAAATCCTGTGCCCACTCTTTCCTGTTCTCCATGGAATTTCAGGTTAGTAAATGCTCAAGGGAGAAAGGGGACTTGTTGAAAATCCATCCTCTGAAGCAATGAGAATTATGTAGCAGGAGCAGGGCTCACTCTGGGGAAGATGAGTGGGAACAGTGACGTCTGGTGGGGCTGTTGGGATATTTGTCAACTAAGAGGTTCTTACAACTTACCAGGCTGATGGGGGTTAAAGTATTAGTATGCACTAGCACACATTCTCTCAATCACATTAGACTTTAAAATTCCAAGGTCTGGTTTGCTTTTTACAAGAAATAATATTGGTTTAGAACGCTGCTCAGAGCCTACTCCACAAATCTGAGAGGCCAGGTTATAGCACCTCATTTTCCTTTGCCACTGCCATGTCCTCTCCCTCCCCCCCCCCATGTAACTAAAAGCCACTTCTTAGACTTTGGTAAACAACATTAAGGAAACTGAGAGAATATTTTCTGTGGACTTAACTTTCCTGGAAATAATTATCAATGATGGAAAGCAAACTCTTCGTAACAGAATAAAAACTCATTAATTTGAGCTCTATTTCAAAATTTGTGCTAATTCAAACAGACCTAAGCTGAAGGTTTCCCTTAGCAAGTCTGGAAAAGAAAAGTCTGCTAAACAAATCAACTTTGTAATTAAGGTTGTAAGGGAAGTACAGGACTTGCTTCAAGAAAGCAAATTATTTTCAGGACTTTGGAATTAACCATCTACAGGCACTGTAACACGGTAATTACAAATCTTTTGTGTAGTATGTTAAAAAGCAGGTCTCTAGAGGACTTCTGCTTGATAATACTCTGTTAGCCTATTTTGAGTCAACAGTGTCACTAAAACAAGCAAAACTATTTTTAAAATAAATATTTCATTCTTTATTGATTACACTGGACTTCCTGCAATTATTGTGAATCTGAGAGCTTTACTTCCACATTGGTGTTGCTAGGTACTCGCCTACAGGCTTTGTGACGCTCAAAGACATCTAAGTCTTATGGTAGATCACTAATAACTGAATCAGAAATACAGCTCAAGTCTCTTAACCGAGTTTGATTACTTGCTTAATTGTCTGACCTAAGAAAGTTACAATACCTTGGGGGTACATCTAGCCATAAAATAGGAGGAAGGGGGAAAAAGGCTTATGTCCCTGAGGTTATAGACCTACACACTAAAACAAACATAATAAAAAGCCAAAGCAACAAATAAAATCCTTTGGAAACCTGTGAGTGAATCACTAAATATCTAGTCATTGTGAAATAAATATCAAATGCAAATCCAGCAAAGTAGCATCACTGTCCAAAGGAAGCATTCCTGGAGGTTGTTACTCCTCACACATCCATACTGGATCTCACTTCACTAGCACAGTCTTCCAGCTCTCCATAACCACTCCCTCTGCAAGCATGGCTCACTGCCTCGGAGTCTTAGTTACCTTGTCACAAAGACAGTCCGACCATTCTAATTATATTGTAAGCTTCTGGATTTGTACAGGTTTCCCTTCTGCACAAGACACACAGAACTAGCACATTATGGGCGCTCTCCTAATTTTGCTTGCTTTGAGGTGATAAGACTCTTCTCTTTCATATACGGAATTGTAAATCAGAGTAATAAGATCAAAAATGGCTCCAAGATTTCTGGTTTCTATAGAAACCTTGAAAATACCAGAACCACCAAATGTGTTTGCTTAAGAAAATTTGGGACACTAAAATTGATAGGTATCCTTTCAAAGGCCTATGCAAGAATACTGAATAAAATAATCATAGGTCAATGTTCCAACAAAAGTGAAACACTAGCCAGTACATTTTATAGGGGGAAAAAAAATCTCCAAAATAGTTTGGGCAAGAAAGTCACCAAAAAAAAAGTCTCTTCTTTTTAAAACATAAGTCTTTTTATGTACTGGGTTATTCATCGGTGTCATCTCTGTATCATCAGTGTTAATCCAGAGGAACAAGAAGGGCCACAGTCCAAAAAGCATCTACAACTGGGCATCATAAGCTTGTGACTCTTTAAATGAGAATTCTGCTTTTTAAATTATGCTTGGCTTGGGCAAATATTTAAGATAGCAAACACAGGGCACAAACCAACTGCTGAGGCACAGGGAGAGAGCTCAGAGCTGTTCCAGTTTAGGAGTGTTTTTCTATGGAACATTATAAAAGTCATAATCTGTACCTGGATAAAATTAAGCATTGACTACGAATTTTCTAAATGAACATTAAGAAACAAATCTAGTCATAAAACCATTTGGACAGTTATCTAAAGTTGTTCCACTACTCAATGTCAGACTATTACAGTATATCAGCATTAAAATAAATGTTTACAATCTGCTATTTGAAAATTCTTTTGACAATGTGCACAATTGTACTCAATGCTGTTGTTTTCACTGAATTTCAGGGCTTCTCTTCCCTTCAGAAAAAAAACAAGCCAACGTCTGTATCTAAGGAACCATCTAAATCATTCTGTGGTACTAGCTGTTCATTTTCACTGTACCATATGAATGTTGCTCAAAATTTAGTGATGCCAGCAGATAGCTGGAAATGTTATTTTCTTTGTTAATGCAAATTACTGCAATGACGGCTTGAAACTCCCCCACTCCCACTGCAGCACTGAGAGTCTAGGCAAGTCAAAGAAGCCAAGGTGTCACAGGGCACTCCTACACACATTGCAGAGGACCCCTTGGATAGAATTACACCAGTTTAAGTGTTTCATAGCTAGGACATCACTCAGCTACAACATAAAAACAACTCTTGTAAATTGGAATCATATTCACAAAACATCTGGAAAGTTCCCCAAAGGAGAAAAGATTACCCAAAAGTATTGCTAAATACATGGAAGAGAAGATGCTGACTTTTATCATAATCAAAATTCAGTCAGTTTCCACTGCACTAGACAAATCAACAGATGTGCTGTTTACCTTTAAGGAAGCCTGGAATATATTTTAATTCAGCCTTGAAACCCAGACGTTCTTAGATAATAAGCACAGATATTTAAATTCCATAACAACCACCCAATGTTTACAAACATTTCTTTCTTTATAGATTTCTCATACACAAAATGTATTTTTGGTTAGAAAGAAAAATGTTGAGGGTTCAGCTGTACTTTAACAAATGTTACAACATCGATGTTTCTTCAAGCAAGTGGTAGCCCTTAAAAATTATCTTTTATTTTCTAAGCTTTACTTTGCAGCATGGGCTAAGAGAAAATAATGATATCAAGGGTCTTTTCCCTCTGTTTTCTTTATTATACTTTAAAATAAAACAATATATTAAATAACATATAACAGTATATTAAATAATATATTCTACTCTCACTACTATATCCTGAAGGAAAACAATTTTCAATAAATTCTTAATTTAAAAAGATCTTCAATGTTCAAATTCAGAAAAAGGATGATCTACTATTAATTTAAAATTACTTTGACGAGCCGGGCGCGGTGGCTCATGCCTGTAATCCTAGCACTCTGGGAGGCTGAGGCAGGTGGATCGCTCAAGGTCAGGAGTTCAAGACCAGCCTGAGCAAGAGCGAGACCCCCCGTCTCTACTAAAAATAGAAAGAATTTAATTGGCCAACTAAAAATATATAGAAAAAATTACCTGGGCATGGTGGCGCATGCCTGTAGTCCCAGCTACTCGGGAGGCTGAGGCAGAAGGATTGCTTGAGCCCAGGAGTTTGAGGTAGCTGTGAGCTAGGCTAACGCCACGGCACTCTAGCCCAGGCAACACAGTGAGACTGTGTCTCAAAAAAAATTTTAAAAATATTACTTTGACATTAAAAATGACTTTTACAAACAATGTGTCAAATGTGCTCTTTGTCCTGTGTTGCCTATCACTTTTAATGCTATCATCCTCCTCCCCATCATGTAAGAAGGAACCTTTAGAGCCATCTTCAACTCTTCCCTTTACCTTAACTTCCCACATACAGTTTCATCTTGTTCGATTATTACCTTGTCTGTGTTATAGGACTCTTGATATTCCACCTAATTCTACCTAATTCAGGCCTGTAGCATTTCTCATTTTCTAATTTTTAAAATTAGTGTCCTAAATGTTCTGTCTCTAATTTCTATCCTTTCCATTCCATCCTATGGACAAGCAGTCTGAGTCAACCCTGTTGACCTTATTCCTCTGCTGAAAATCTTTCGATGGCAACTCAATGCCTTTAGAAAACAAATCTAGCCTCAGTCTATCATTTTATCTCCCACTATCCCCACTAGAGCTCAAGCCGTACAGGGTTACTTACAATTCTCCCCCAAACAATATACACTTCTCTGTCTCATTACATTTGGCTCAGGAACATTTGGGGAGGCATAATGCATACCTTCTCCATATCTCCACTTTTGAATGTTGAAATTGAGTCGTATATTTCCACAGGGGTCCAGCTTAAATGTCAGTTCTTCTGTAAAACCTTCCCCAATCTATCCAACCAGACCTAATTTCTCCCACTTCCAGTAGGATCATTTCTACATCTAAGATGGCACTTTTTATATTCTTCTTTATAATTCTTTTTCGTACATGTCAATCTCTGTTACAAGACTACAGGCTCCTTGAGGGTATATATCATGTATTGCTCATCTTTTTAGCTCCGTAGTACCTAGTACAGTACCATGATCAGAGTTAAGTGCTCAATAAATGTGCAATTGAACTGAATAAACCTTATTTCAGCCCGATGTAATTGAGAAGAAAGGCTGTCAGGATTTACAATAAATTCTATCTTTAACTACAGCTGTGTTGTTATAATTGCTACATATTTAGAGAAAATACTGAATGCATCTTTCAATCAAGCTTTGAAACTATAGTAACTATTCTAAGTTTGAATTACCTTATTAAGAAAATAAGTAGAACAGCAAGAACATTGAAATCTGTAGTAACATAATGCCAATGAAAAAAACCCTTTTACAGTAGATTCAGCTGTACAAATTCAGCCAATGAACCACAAAGGCCATCTTTTTTTTTTTTTTTACCCAGAATATAAAGAAGGCAATATTAAGCATATTAATGAAAAATAGCTAGGAGACACTGGCTAGAGCTCATTAGTTCTGAATCAGTCACTGCTCCTTGCTGCAGCTGGATTTGGATTTTCTCCCACTGAAGGGCTGAGTAGATCTGATAGCACTTAATTTCCAAATCTGACAAAAATCACAACTTGGAAGTGGCCTGACTACTGGCAATTGTTAAGCACAGTAAATCCCTTTTCCTTTAGTAACACCCTCAAATGTCCTGCATTCACAACTTTTTTCTACCAGATGTTTTATTGAAATTCACACATTCTTATTAAATGCATATCAAAAGGACTTTTTTTTTCACTGTAACCAAGCTTCATTATATTGAGCATTCCATTTAAGCTCCAAACTGTTTACTTGTTACACAGACACTTATTGTGTAGTATTTATTGCGGAGGGTGGGGGGGGGAATGACAAGGAAAGTTGGGCTCAAAATAAGGTGGGATCCAAGTGGGAGTATTTCCACAGTTAATGATTGCAGGCAGGAGCCCTTAAAGGCTGCATCTCAAAAGGACTTTAAAACTTGCTAAATATAGTGATCAAAATATATCGATCCTTAACCCAAATTTTCTTCCTTGGGAACAAAAAGTAAAGCACTGTTTTGTTTGTTAAATTCAAGTTTCATTTCTACATCAACACACCCTCTCTATGTGGTTTCTTCAATTAGCAGAATCAAACGTAATTAACTAGATAGTAATAAATGTCACAATATGAAGCTATGACTTGGAATTGTTCACCTGACACTTTGGTCCTCCCAAAGTGTTCAGCTGTCACAGAAAGATCATTTCTAAAAAGCCATCATCCACTCGCCCAACCTTTGTAGGACCAGGAACTACAAACAAAATTTCACAGAAATGACCATCTCTCTCTTATGGGGACTCAAAAAAATATATGGACACTAGTGCTGCTGTGAATAAAATGTGAAATAATCCTAATAAGCAGCCTCATGGTACCTTCTCTTATATATGCTTATAAGTTGCAATTTTGTGCCATAGGTAATATATAGGACATTAAATAGCATTTTCATTTCTTTTCTTCAGACTATTTCTGTTTCTCATTCTCTCATTTGTAGAATCAGTATATATACGTCTTTCCATGGAAGCACATTTTAAATTGTATTTCAATTGTTTAATTTTTTTTCTTTTTTTGAGACAGAGTCTCACTCTGTAGCCTTGTCTAGAGTGCCGTGGCATAAGCCTAGCTCACAGCAACCTCAAACTCCTGGACTCAAGCGATCCTCCTGCCTCAGCCTCCTGAGTAGCTGGGACTACAGGCACGTGCCACCGTGCCCGGCTAATTTTTTTTTCTATTTTTAGTTGTTTGGCTAATTTTCTTTCTATTTTTAGTAGAGACGGGGTCTTGCTCTTGCTCAGGCTTGTCTCAAAATCCTGAGCTCAAGCAATCCTCCTGCCTCGGCCTCCCAGAGTGCTAGGATTACAGGTGTGAGCCATCGTGCCTGGCCTCAATTGTTTAATATTTATAATAGTAATACTTAATAGCTGCAACTAGAATATCTAACCTAAGTATTTTGTCTACCTAAAGCCTCCTGTAAGAATTAAGTGTTCCCATCCTTTATTAAATAACTGACACAATTATAAAGCAAGTAATGAGTACAGATTTCCTTAATTTAAAACTATTAATAGAATACAAAATACAGATACTTCTCACCTTAGGTTATATCCAAGTTCCTAAAAATGAAAGTAAATTACTTTTGCAAATTAACTTTATTTTCCTATGATTTACACTTTTAGAGATGCTTTGATCTTCATTTCTCACTTCCTTTGCATAGGCTGTGGCTCCTAACACTTTCTTTAATTACCTTACCCACCTAGAAAACAAATACTTCAGTATACTAAGGGAAATGACTCTCTTATTCAAACATTTATTTTGATCTATGCCTAATCCCCCACAGCTACTTAGGGAATGCAAAAATGTGAAAAATTTAGCTCAGGTCCTTAAGGGACTACCAATCTAAGCAGGGAAGACAATCATGCAAGGAACTAACTACACTGCAAAGCAAGATAAAGCAAGTGCTGTAACAGAGGTACCAGCTATGTGTTATGAATATACAAAGGAAGAAATGGTAACCCTGGGGAGTTTGGGGAAAACTCTGGGTGAGTCCTTTGGGGAGCAGAAGAAATATGCAATGTGAAAGTGTAGAGCCATGAGCACTTACTAGTTTATTTGCTTTGAAAATTTTTAATTTTCTTCCTGGAAGCTTCTCTTACTCTTGAGCTTAAAAAGGGATACACCTCAAACAAGAAACAGAACAGCAGCAATCAATTCTGACATTCAACTATTTGGCAGAATTTCTGCTCTACCATGCCCCATCACTCTTTCCTCCTACCTCTATGGCCTATGACTTCAGCCTACAAATGACACTTAAATGCACTGTGCAGCTTCACTGACATCCCAAACACTAAAAAGGTTACTATTTTCTGAGCTAACATTTACAGCCATTTGCTGGTTTTTCTTCCACTGCATTATTAACACATTGACTGCCACCACACTAGAAAAAAACTTTTTTTCCTTGGGGCCACGGTGTTTTATTACAAAAATAGAATAAAAACTTTGAAAATGATCCTTTCTAATTTAATGAAAAATTTGTTATTGACTGCTATTTATTTAATCCACATTTTTAGAATTAAATTGTCAATATTAATTGTAACAATAAGAACATCAACAAATAAGATTTTCATGAACCAACTGCAGGGTTTTGCTCAGGTTTTGCTTCAAGAGGCCCCGGGCTCAGAACTAGTGTGAGTTAAATACAACTCACATGGCAGTTAATGTGTTAATTTGCTATGTTGCCATGGTTAGGTACGTGGGACTTGAATATGTGAAATGACAACTTCTTATGCTGGCAAAATTCTTTGAAATCCTATTAAGAAAACATGTGACACAGACAATATCCCTACTAACCCTGATATTAATTTTATTATAATTAACAGGATATATATGAATAAAAATTTGAAAGGTATTTTCACTGTCAATTTAAAAATACCTATCCTGATAACAGGCTTCCAATAACATAGCAGTTGTTTCAGACAAACAAAATTTTTAAATGGATCAGGAACAAAAATAGAAGATATTCAACAATGCCTATGATTCTGAAGTTTTCATTACTGTTTACCACAAAATTTAAAAAGACAATGCATCCATAAAAGATTTGTGTACAATAAAAAGTACATTTAAAAAATCTTCCTTGCCTTTCAAATATTTAGTTCCCCAGATCCCAGCTGCAGTAAGAAAAATATACAATCTGGATAATTTTATTGTTTTTAAAACCCTACTATTGTAAGAAATCGAAGTATGGTAGGATAGACACAGTCCATGACCATATACATACAATTCCTTCTTGATGTCACAGATTTGTCTTCTACTTACATAGCTGTTTTATGATAAATTGTTTTATCATAAAATGCCCCAAGGAAATTCAAATTGCAAAATGAAAATTAAAGCAATATATTTGGTCTAAATTACTTAGAAATTTAGAATTACTTAATTATAATTTCTAAGGAACAGACTCACTTCTTACCCCCAAAAATGATGTCTCTCTTTTCACCAGTTGTAGAGAAGAACACAGTCAGGACTTTTATCCATAGTCCCTTCCCCATGTCCTCCAATAATCACAGTGGATTTCAGAGAGTTGTGCCTGGCTAGAACCTCAGGGCTGAACTAGTATTACATGTAAATTTGCTGATGTTAAATGCAAATGTTCTACAAAGCTTGAGAAGTATGTATCCCTGATAAATTCTGATGGGACTATGAAAGTTCAAAACACCAAATTGGACTGAGAGGACAGCTGTGAAGAAAAAAGGCACATTGAGGGAGACAGTGCCTCAGAATCCTAGAAAAACAAGGGGAACCCAAGAGAAGTTGAGTTGAGACTGAAATTAATGAACTGAACGTGTAATGGGGATTTTGGAAAAGTGAGTTAAGAAACTGAGTCCCCAAATGAAGAGAAAACTTACTCAGTGATTTTTTTTTTTCTATGAGCTAAGACCAGGCAGTATCAGTTGAGTTTGTGAAGCCAATGTTCAGAAGAAGCTTTCACAGGGGAAGTAGTGATGTTACTAGAGTTGAGCAGTATAGCATAGTGGCTGGGAACACAATCTTTGGAATTAGACAGAATCAGGTTCTAATTCAGATGCTGTCATGTACTAGCTGTCATTCAGCAAATTATTTAACCTCCCCAAGCCCTGGTTTCCCCTAAATGTAATATAAATGAAATAGCTTCAACCTCACCTGGTTGTTGGGAAGATTAAATGAGGCAACTTATATAAAATACTTAAGGTAGGTCCAGCACACACACACAAAGTGAAGTTACGATTTGGAAATATTAATGTAACTTGTAGAGAGACATGTTTGAAGAAGAGGGAAATCTAAGATAAGAATAAACTTAAGGCTTTGCTCTGAGTTTCTCAAATGCTAATATTTTGTTACTCCTACAGTTTTCATTGAATAGCTCTAAGGGTATTCTTCATTTTATGGAAATATGCCAAAAAATTGACACGAGGCAGATAACTTGAAAGTCTTTCCATTATGAAGTGATTGTTACAGGGTTCCTGGAAATTGTATGTTTCTTAACAGAAAACAAAAATAAATACATTCACATACTGTCATGGATACTTTCTATTATGGAAATTGTGGTGATAGCCCCAGGCAATGTTAGGGAGACCAGTATTTTAACTCTAGTTCCAATTCTGTGTCATAAATGTTGGGAAGACTGAAAGATCTAGTACCAGCTCTATCCTGGAATCTCTGGGGTCTACTGCTCACCCAGCTCCAGAAATCTAATGTAGACTCTGAGAGAAGTTATGGCGGTAGTAGCTTCAAAGACTTCAATAATAAGGGGCCAGTTAAAGTTGTTATAGGTAGGTGGATGGAGTCAATTGTAAAGCTGTGCATCTTACCATTCCTAAAACTCCTAAAGACTGAGACATTACTCAGAGAGTAAGTTTAACTATTGCTGGTTAATGTGGCTTTCTATAAAGAATAAAGTGCTAAAGGCAGGCAATCTTTGACTTCTGGCTAAAGCTGTATGGTAACTGGAGTTGTGGTAGTGAAGTTCAGAGGTGTTTAAAAATGAAATGGGCTACTTAATTGGTAGTGAGTTCCAGGTTAATTGAGATATTCAGATAGAAGCTAGATGCCCGTTTCTAGAGGGATTTTAAGAGAGATTAAAGTGTCTGATAGGGGTTGGACTAGCTGACTTCTAAGGATCTCTCCTAGCTCTCTGGTTCCATGATGAGCATCAGTTCACATTGTGCTTCTTCAATCTCTTTTAGCACTCATAACAAGGGATCAACTTCATGTTAATCTGCTTTCTTAATAAGGATACCTGTCCCCTGGCTCAGTCTAACTCCAGTTGGCCTTAAACCACCCTTTGCACTATCAATCATCATTGGCAACTCTTATCGGCTCGAGTACACTGGCAGCAAGGAAAGGTAACAAAAGTAAGCTAATAGAAGCAGACAGAAAGAAAAGAGTAGAAATGGTTATCAGGATCAAGTAAAGTTGCTACAAAGCAATAAGACTGGTTTTTGCTAATTTGCTTTGATGTGGTTAGGTAAACTACTGTGGAGGGCAATTTCAAAAGGGAGAGACAATAATATAAAGTTAATAATTATAATCCAGTGTGTTAAGTGTTATAACAGAAGCCTGAACTGTGTTCCCACAGCTCTCTGAGAAACTGATCAATTTTGGTAGGGTGTGTCAAGGAAATTTCATAGAGGAAGCAATGAGCAAGCTGAGTCTTAAAGGATGAGTAGGAGTTGACTGTGTGGAAATGGGGAGAGGCAGGGTTGGCAGAGAAAAAAATTTTCAAAGCCAGAGAGACATGAAGGAATATATTTGGGAAGTGATGAATAATTAATTGTGCACGGTTGGAGTATTAGGTTAGGGGCTCATATGCCATGCTTCTTAAGAAGGATGGGCTTGCAGTATGGAAAACAGTATAAAGGTTCCTCAAAAAAAACAACAATAGAACTATCATATGATCCAGTAATCCCATTGATTAGGCATATATCCAAAAGAAAGGAAATCAGTACATCAAAGAGACATCTATACTCTTGCATGTTTACTGTAGCACTATTTGCAATAACCAAGATAGGGAATCAACCTAAATGTGTCCATCAACTGATGAATGGATAAAGAAAATGTGGTATATGTACACAATCGAATATTATTCAGCCATAAAAAAGAATGAAATCCTGTCATTTGTAACAATATGGATGGAATTGGAGGACATTATGTTAAGTGAAGTAAGCCAGGCACAGAATGACAAATATCTCATGTTCTAGCTCATATGGGGGAGCTACACAAATTGATCTCACGGAGGTAGAGAGTAGAATGATACATACCACAGCTGGGAAGGGAAGTTGGGGGGTGGATAAATAGGGTTGGGTAATACAGTTGGAGCACTATGTATGTACTCTCTGGACTACTTTGACAGAGTAGGTTTTTGAATGTAACAAGATAAGTCAACTTGAGTGGTAATATATTTTGGGAAATCAGCTCACTACAAATTGTGACTGTAAACATTGTACTTTAAATGCTTTGTAGTTTCCCCCCAATAAAAAAAAAAAAAAAGAAATGTATGTTGGGCTGTAGTACTAAGACTTCACCTAGTCATTTAAGACAATAGTATAAAATGGAGCTGGGTGTAATTTCCAGTAGTGTAGTCACACAGAAAAAGTGTCTCTCAAGCAGTAATTTACTTGCTATTTACAGGATGGTGTAAAATAATCGCACTGTCAGCCTCTGAATGTGTAATGATATACATAATATTTAAACATTTCTGAGAGCTTAAGGAGCTACGTGTGTGTTTGGAGCAGGTAGTAGTCTCACAGAGGAGATCCTTTGTTTACTTTGTAATGCAGAGGTGACTGTTTCCCTCTGTGTGAGTTACAGAAAATGTTTGCAGGAGGCTAGTTGAGACAGTCTCGTTGTGGGATAAAAGAAGCCTGGTTTATCATGAACAATATTCTCACTTCTCTTCAATTTGTATTGAAACTGCTTTGGCTGCAAAAGCATTGTTTAATAAAGATTCATTTTAGGAAGTTTCACCAGGCAGCATGGGAAACGGATTTCTCAGAGCATTTAGAGCAATTGAGGAGAGATCAAAGTGGACAAGAAAACTTAACCTTGATTTAATGCAAATTGCTCACAAAAATGAAGGCGGAGGAGTCAAAAGGGAATCTTATTTTTATTATTGACAAGAACTGTCTTGATATTCTCACATCGGAAGTGGGGATGGTCTACACATAAGCAAGAATAAAATGAAGTGAAGAATGGTCTAAGAATTCCACACTGTAAAATAATATCTGCCTCTCCTGCTCAGCAAAAGAATGAAATTTGAAACAGAGACATTCCTTTCTGACTATTAGGAAATAAACAAACTATACTTTTGAGCACTTACTTGAATTACATCTAAAGGACTGACCTCTTCCTCTCCTCTTCAGATGGCTGTTTTTATTGCTTAGTTTTTGCTACATCATCAAAAATCTTGTTTATTTCTCATTGGACATGAATTAATAATGCTTTACCTGCAACACAAAGAACTATTAAAGTGATAAAAAGACAATGAGTGTATTTCAGCTCTCCAATAAAAACAAAAATCAACTCCTCCTCCTCCCCACTAGACTATTAAATGCTGAAAAATCCACAGGCTTTCTGCAAAGAAGGTCACATTAAGGGTCTATTAAATAAATAAGTTAATTAAACCCTGACATTCTAAAACAATTCTGAAAAGATCTAATTAATTTTTAAACAACATTGAAATAGCGATTTCATACCTCACATTTTCAAATAGTGTAACACAATCAATCCCACACACAGTATGCCACCGTAAGCTGCTGGTTTTTTAATGTTTAGAAACACAGTTCATTGGTCTGCACAGTAATCATGATACCTTGGGTTGGGGGAACCACAGAGGCTTTATAGAAGTGATCCGAATTTTTAATGGCTTTATTGAATAAGTATTTGCTTTGTTCCTTCCTTGATAGTATGTTGAGGCACAGAAGCTAATGTATTCAACTGAAATATATATATATATATATTTAATTTAAGCCAGTGTTTACCTCAGGTTGTTGGATTGGCTCTTTTGACTGGAGAGATTTTCCAATTCAATAAAAAAAAGATTTGGATTTTTTTCCTATGGAATCCTCCAATTATGTCCCAACTTTCTCCTCACTTATCTGTGTAGTGTAGACACAACTACCTCTTAATCACTGGGAAGGACTCATCTGATTTCTTTGTTACTGCTGCTGCTGCTGCTGCCGCTGTTGATTTTGTTGCTGGTATGAGCCTTGGATGTTTGAATGGAATTGTGTGATTTGGCAAAGTTACAAGAGATGCTGGGGAATAGCAGAAAGGGAACTGAATCTGGCTGGAGCTTAGATGCCTGAGCTCAAGGCCAGTGATCGTTCTAAAATGTGTGGCTACCCTTGAGACTATCTTGCTTATCTATAGCAGAGTTTATCACCAATTGTGTGAGATTTTCTAATGTGCTGGTTAAAAAGGCAAAGCCAAGGGGTTCCATTGCAACCTATTGAATCAGATTCTCCAGGGATGGTATCCACATATTGCCACAAGACTCAGGACTTCATAGTAAAGTCTGAGAACCTGGCCTATAGGATAAAGTCTGAGCTTCTTGGAATAGCAATGACAGCCCTCCCTGAAGTGGTGTCTCTCATCTCTCACCATTTCCAGCCACTAACAGTTATCAGTGGGGAAACACATACATTTCTCTCCACAACACACTGTTTCAGGATCAGCAAAATTCTTTGTAAGTGACTGTCTTAGTTCATTTGTGTTGCTGTAATGAAATACTACAGACTGAGTAATTTATAAACAATAGAAATTTATTTCGGTTCTGGAGCTTGAGAGTCCAAGATCAAGGCACCAGCAGGTTCAATATCTGGTGGAAGCTTGGTCTCCACTTCTAAGGTGGCACCTTGTTTGTTGCTGCATCCTCTGGAGGGAGGAATGCTGTATGCTCATATGGTGAAAGGAATGGAAGGGAAGAAAGGGACCAAACTCCCTTCATTGAGCTCTTTTATAATTGCATTAATCCAGTCATTGGATTGGATTCCTCATGACCTAAACAACTCCCCAAAGACCTCACCTCCCAACACTTGCATTGGAGATTAAAAGTTTTCAACACATGGATTTTGGAGGATACGTTCAGACCATAGCAATGACTTTGCCCAGAATTTCTCACCTGATAATTCCTATAGATCCCTTTGTATTAGAGAGCTCTGTGAGGGCCATGACTTTGTCTGTTTTCACAGTTGTATCCTTAGTGCCTAGCACAGTAGATGCACACAAGTATTCTTCGAATGGGTCATCAAATAGACAATAGACATCATGTCCCTCATTTGCCCAAGAAAAATCACTTTCTACTCTTTCTTTTAGACATAATCTTAACATGATGCTAGCTCATGACAGTCAGAATCCAGATCTACTGACCTGGAGGCTGCTTCTTGGTTTCTTAAAATATATTCCTCTAACAAGAACCACCCACCGTAGTGTAAATTGGGTAATGGAGAATGTCGCATGCATTCATTCATTACAGGTGTACAGTGGGACACGCTGAAGTAGTTTTTGATTGATGATGATTCCTGTGTTTCTTTCTAAACACAGAAAAATTCTGGCTGTTGTTTTAAGAAGTGGTTATTTTTTAAATATTTTTTTCTTGCTGAAGTTACTGAAGTATTTGCATAAGTTATTAATGAAATTGGTAGTGACTCCAACTGTTGCCAAGCCCCAGCTCCACAATCAGAATCCCTAAAGATGAACCCCAGGCATACGCTCTCTTTAAAAGCTGCAGAGAAGATGCTATTTAAGCAGGGTTGAACCACTGCTCACGTGGCATGCAAAATAATGTCTTTATTGATCATCTATTTAGTATATGTTCTTTAAACTATTTGATACTGTGGAAAGACCATGACCTATGGCCCAAACTCTCTTTGTGCCTGATGCTGTTTATTTGTTGCTCTTGGGCCTCCGTTTTTTTGGTGTGTGTTTAACATAGGGTGTTGGGTAGATAATCTCTCAGATTCTTGACAACTCTACTCTTCCATACTCTTATGAGTATAAGCCAAAGTAAAATCAGACACTGGAATGCAGTTACACAGGTAGTATATGTACCCTGTGGCAGCTGTCATTTATTTTTTCCTCAATAAATCTTTCTAAATTGGTGCTTGCTGTGGGAATGCCTGTCAGGTTTAGTTTGTTATGCTAAATAGTGCCCTCTTGGATGAAGCTAATTTAGCTTCCAAAGTCACATGGATTAGCAACTTTCACAAAAAGAACATCTGATCAGATTAAATTTTGCAGTCTACAGCTTAATTTGGGTTAGCAAATATTTCCTGAGTTCCAACTGGTATATCAAGCACCGTACTAAATTCTGAGATACAAAGATTAATACACTATAGTTCTTATCCTTGAGTTGCTAACAAGGATAATAGATGGGCAAATAGGGAGGGTGTAAACAGGATAATTGCCCTTATTGGAAAACTAGTTTTAATTTTCTTATTTTTACCTGAGGTCACTATATTTCTAAAATTTTCTTTCAGGTACAGCCAGATCTTGTCCTAATACAGGGTCAGAGTTTGAAGGATAGAGAATATATTGATCAGCTGTGTTTTTCAATGAAGACTGGACTTTGAGGAAGTGGTTGTGACTAGAAGTGGGTTTTAGAATTAAAAAAAGAAAGAAAGAATTGGAAAAACATTCATTTCACTGTGTCTTACAATTGGAAATCGTAGAGATGTAAGAACTAGGACATCTGTGGGGTTTCAGAAGTAGCAGATATTTAAGTAGGCATGAAAGTGGTTTATACAAAGCAGAAAAAAAATCCCAGTTTCCTGGACTCATTGACAAAATACTAAGGTACTCCTTTGAACTGGGCCCAACTCAAGTCTAACCTTCAGTTTTTAGAGAAGAATATGAGATTAAATGGAAGATCTAAAATTTAGCAACTCTCATATTATGAGCAACTGGTATGTTACTTTGGCATTTCCAACAGAATTATAAGAAGCACGAAGACTTGCTCTTTTTCACTTGGAAAATCTTGCACAACTGATTGCCATGCACTTTCAGAGATAATACAGCCAGTGCTTTTGGAGTGCTCTATCAAGAAGTCCCCATTAAAGTTGAAAATGAGACATTGAATATAACGATAGTGGCCCACATTTGTTGTATGTGTACTGTATGTGAGGCACTGGGCTTATTTCATTCTCACAATAATCCCTATTATCATAATTCTACAAAGAAGAAACCTAAGGTAGAAAGATGTTAAGTGAATTGCCCTAATCCGAACAGCTAGTGGGTAGTGAAGCTAGGAATCAAGCCCATAGGTTAGTTAGGACCCTTCCAGTGGCTCCCTGATGTAAACCATTGGTATTAACAGAAACGAGATTTGGTCTCTGGAAGTGATTCACTTTCTACCTTTCTGGTCCTCAATTCTTCTTTCGGTGTGTCTGCTTTGTTGCCTCTTTCTCTTCAACTGTTCTTGGACCCTTAGAACTTTCAAAGTAAACAGCATGGTTTAGTGGCTAAAGTCTGATGGAGACATGAACTTTGTAAGAACTCACCAAGTCACCCTGAGCAGGTCACTGAGGCTGTACTTACAGTACTCCCTGGACTTGTCTGGTTCTGTCTTAATATAAAGTGAGGATAGGTATTAGATATCAGATAATTCTTCCCATAATTCCATAATTACACAGCCTCCCTGATTACCCCTCCTATACACGTAATTCTTCTCTGAATTATATAAAAGAAGACCTTCTAAACTTATCTTTCAACATGGCTCTTATGCTTCCCTAATTCTTCCTAGAAAGGGATTGGACGAGCACATTCACTTGAACATGTAAAGATTTGACGAGTAATGGGTAATTTCTCCCAGAGTTTTATGCCTTATTTAGAGGGACAACTTGAGAGTGGTTCTCAAAAGATCTGCAGGATGAAATTTCAGACACCAAAGAAAAGGCTGGGGCAAGGCAGACATTTTCAGGCGTCATTAACCTAACTAGCATTCTTTAAATTATTCATTACTAGTATTATCCCACTGGTATTTCTGAGGATGTCATTCACTTGAATGGAAAAATATTATTTAATTGAAATATCCAGATAATTGCCATGCTTTCTGCATTAGTCAGGATAGACTAGGTTATGTTGTAGTAACAAATACTCCCCAAAATGCCAGTGGCTCAAAACAGCAGAGGTTTATTTCTTGCTTCCATAACTTATCAATCTCATGGTAGCAAAGGGACCCTACTAATTTTGATTACTCTAGCCCTAAGTCTTCACCATATCAAACATTCCTTCATGCCATACCAGAGAAAGGAGAGCACTCCAGAGAATCGCATACTGCCAATTAAATACTTTAATTCATGTGACTAGTTCATTGGACCAAAAATGGAAAGATGGTCCCACCCAACCACAAGGGAGGTAGGGAGAACCATGTGCTAGAATAAAAGAGAACTGTATTTAACTAATAGCACACATGACTGTCATGCATTCTAATAGTTTTCCTGAGTAGGTACAATTCCAGAATATAATAAAAGCAGACATTTCAATGGTTTTTACTAAGTGTTAGGTACTGTTTTATGTGTATAATATCAATATTGATATTTTATGTGTATAATATCAATAGTGATATTATGTGTATAATATCAATAATATGTATAATGTCTAATTTAATCCTCACAACAACCTTTTCATTATTCCCATTTTAAAGATGAGAAAACTGAGGCATGAAGGATTTAAGTAACTTGTCCAAGATTCCACTACAGCCTGGGATTTGGCTGCAGAGTCCATGCTCTTAACCACCAAGTCTTACTGTTATATCTGGATTATTCATAGATAGTGTGGTTTCCTTGAGACATGATTATCTAATGGCACATTTTCTAGGGAAATTCTGCATTTAGACACATATCAGAGATGTAAAACATAATTATATAATTGTTGTTAGTATTTTGTAAGTCTACAAAAATAGAAGTGGCCTGATCCTGAGGATAATTATTGCAGCAAGCATTTTTCTATTTTGGTATGCTTTGGAATTTCAATGCATGACTGGTATCCCTATGGCAAGCTCTAATTTAGACTGATTTGTTTAGAAGAGATAAATGATAGCTTATTTATAGAGATCAACATGCAATCTGACTTTAAAACATGTTTGCCTAGAAATTAATGAAGGTAGCATGTAGGGCTGTTAACTTTTAATGATGAGAAATGATGAGGATGCAAACCGAGCTGAGAGAATCTTGCTGTGGTGTGGAAAGGTCCCCCTGAACAACTTTGCAAGCCTGGTGTATCCGTCAAGGTGAGAGGGGATGAGCAGCAGGCTCTGACCCTGGTTGACTTAAGCAGGAGATAGATTTATTGGATGGAATCTGTGTAGCTGACAGAGCTGCTGGAGAACGAGCCCCGGAAAAGAGGCAGAACGAAGTGGAGCTGGGCTCCCAGAAACACAGCCAACATCATGAGCACCCATCTGGTGAGGCGCAGCTACAGCACCGCTAAGGGATGGATGCTGCAGCTTGTTCCCGCTGCCACGGATGCTGCTGCTGCACCTGGAAGCTCTGTGTCGCTGCTGCCATCAGGGCCACAGAATGGGTTCTCCTCTCTCCCTGCTTCTTTGTGCCCTGGCTCCACATTCAAAGTTGTGAGTGGCTTCAGCTATTTGGCCAGGCCTCGGGCAGGAGCCCATGCTCCGGTTACCAGAGAGTCTGGCAAAGTGAGCCTCCTATACATTTTACAGCAGGAGGTAGATTCTTCCTTCTTGATATGTGGGGAATTGTCCAAATGTAGGAAAGGAGTTCAGATGCAGAACAGCCAATAAAAACAAATTTCAGAAAAAGACAAATGTCCACTATAACTGGTTAGATGTGACTTTCTGCCGTATCATTTTATATGATAAATCAGGAAAATGTATCCTTGTTCCGTTGTCTATTCAATTGCTTTCTTTCATATAGCTTTGCATCCAAAAGATTTTCTTGTTACAGAAACAAAAAAGACAAAGTTCCTGCCTCTCCGGTTGCTCAGGTTGAGTCAGAGAGGGGTAAGGAAATGGCGTATAAATTCAGAGGATGGAGCATTCATAGAAGGAAACAAAGAAAGGCTTCAAGGGAAAAGGGCATTTGAGATGAAAATTAGATATGCAGAGATGGGAGGACAAACATTTCACCTGGGGAAAAAGACAAGAAAGGAGAGAGTGTGGTTATATTTAGGGAACAACAAGCTGTTTAACCGATAGCCGTAGAGATAAGGCAGGAAACTTAACATTCACCTCATGGATGTTCTTGAATTACTGGCTGGGGAGTTTGGGTTTTAGTTCATGGGTATTGGAGAGGTATGAGGGTTTTTAAGCAGAGAGAGTGATAGAAGTCCAATTATTGAGGAAAATCAATCTAGTAATATTATACAGAATGAATAACTGGAGTCACAGAAATGATTTGAGATCATAAAATCCAGGACAAAGATATTAAGAACCTAAAATAAGTTGGTAAAATTTATTCTTAAATAAGTTTTGAGCTAAAATAAGCTTTGACAATAAAGAGAAGGAGATGGATATAAGAAATATTAGATATTGTAGTTAAGGAAAGGGTGTTTTGTATTTGGTCACCGTAATGAGAAATGGGTTCCTAATAAAGAGGCAACCATAGCCGGCCCTTGAGAGGGAGAGATTAGCAGAACTGGATCAGCCCTTTCCTGAGCCTCGTGGATAATGCCTCTTCCTGTCCTGACCTAGCTGTAAAACATGACCTTCTCCTTTAGTTCTTCTGAAATAAGATTGGGATTTTCCCCCCCAAATAATAAACAATTGCTACCGTTTATTGACTGCTTATCGCATACCAAGCATTTTGCATGCCTCATTTCCAGTCTTCACCACAACCTGGAGAAAGTACTGGTATTACGTTACATATGAAGAGACTGGGGATTAGAGAAGTCATTTGTGTGCTCTTTATGCTGCCTTTCGATGAACTTTAAAAAAAAGTAAATAAGTAAAATGAAATTACTAAGTAAAATTTAATAAATAACAAAATCCACACATAATGACTTTCAGAATCAGATTTTTCTACCCTAAATTAACTAAAACATGTAACAGTTTTTTGTGGCTGCTAAAGCTTGTAAGAACCTACCTAGTTCCTCTACTCAGTGTAACTGTGTCTGAACCAACCGACTCTCGCAATCCTTTATTGTTCCTCTTTCAGCATTTCTCCTATCTGCTGAGATGTGGTCAGCGGGGAATTAAGTGAACAGAATGTCCCTGGACAAAGCCAGTAAACCTCTCAGACACCCTCACATCTTGTGAGCGGTCAAGGGCCAGTTCCCTAGAGAGTAATGAAATCAAATGGAGGTGAAAGCATGAGAAAACTCACCTGAAGGAAACAGAAAAGAGACACTGACAGGGAGAGAGGGAGGGGGGACAGCTCGTCTGAAAGGGCTCGCGGTTGGACCCGTCCTGGGGAAGCCTGCTCCGGGGTTTCTGTCCAAGGTGCTACTGATCTTGTCCCGCAGTTTTGTTAGAACCGTGAGTTCGTCAGCTGAGAAGGGCCCATAGCATGGCATGTTGAAAGGGGACCTCACCTGTCCTCTCTGAACAATTCGGAATACAGCACAGTTATTCCTGGAGGACTCTGTGCAGGGGCTGCTCCTGCCCACACTCTCCACTCTGTAGTTGAATGACTAGGATACACTTTGTGGGTCTAAAACAAGTTTCTTAATTAAGTTGGCCTGTCTACTTGACAGCCTTTGAGTTCCCGGGAAGGTAATTGTCTGTGCAGCGTCTTTCTCTTCCACTAAGCCTCCGTCCTGTGACTGCTGACAGTGTTCCTCTGAAACGCGGTGCTTCTGCAAGTTTACGGACTTCGGGACTCCACAGCTTTATCGACCATCTGCCACTGTCACGCAATTAGTTTCGCCCTTTCTCTCTGATTTTAATTGTTCCAGTTTACAAAGCTCTTTACTATTCATAAGTCTTTTATTATTCAGTCAGTCAACCACCAAATGCTTAATTAAGTTCCTAGTATGTGCCTAACGTAGTGCCGGGCACTTGCAGGGGATATGCAAAGACCGAGGCTTCGTTCTCGCTCCTGTTGGGCTGTGCTTGTGCAGCGCTTTGCTCCTTTTTGCTGTGCCTTTCGTTTCACCTTCTACCTGGTTAGAACATTAAATTTACTATCTAGCCTTAAATTTTGGACAGGT
This sequence comes from Lepilemur ruficaudatus, assembly GCA_963574885.1. Classification (NCBI taxonomy): domain Eukaryota; kingdom Metazoa; phylum Chordata; class Mammalia; order Primates; family Lepilemuridae; genus Lepilemur; species Lepilemur ruficaudatus. The sequence continues at coordinate 5,000 of CAUYRT010042769.1, read as the reverse complement.
TGTGCTTAAAGAGCTACAAGAAACAAAGATAAAATTTTAACAACCTGGAAAGGAAGGTGAAATAGTATTTTAAAAGACGAACTTAATGGAACAGTGCTGTTATTTTAAACGCTTCCTACCACCAAAGGGTTCCTATTGTTGGGATTTGAATTTAGTATTTTTTGATTGCTTGTACTTTTCAAAATTGCTTGTATATGTTTTTGTTGTCTGCTGTGTTGGTGGATACAGCTGGCTCACTAAGGTCTTCACTTTACATGTTCTTTACAAGAGAGAAACCACATTGAGATACTGTGGCTCAAAATCCTGTTCTCCGCCATTTGATGGCAGAAAATGCATTATTTGAAACAAAGAAAATTCTTGACATTTTAATATTTCATCTTCTTACATGTTCAAATACAAAGAAACCTCACAAAATTGGAACCATTTTCTGCTGACTTGTCATTCCACTATCAATAGACTCAGGCCGTCGTTATTACAAGGGTCTTTGCTATTAAAAAGTATGATAGTGTATCAAATAGTTAAAGCTACTCTAGGAAAAACTTCAAAAACTCTGAATGGGGGTAGGGGTCGGGGTGGGGGGGGTGGTGGTGTGAGCAGCTCTTTGTTGATCTATTAGTGTATAGCTACAGACTGAGGGTCATAAATTCTATATGGTCAGAATTATATTAAATAATCTTTAGAAACAAAACATCCTGTGCAGACAGAGCAAAAATAAATTATTCAGAATCTTTAAGCAACGGGATATATTAAAATCTTTCTGTATTCTGGGAGGTGGCCCTAAATATTTGGAATGCATAATTACTTAGAGAGGTGGAAAGGGACACATACTAATACCAAGTTCAAATTGTCCAAAGACATATACAGGCTTCCAGCAAAGCAACACCTTTTCTAACCACTTGATGGTGTCTTTGCTGCTTATACCCTGAGCATCAAACCATAGGAAACTAATGGTGTTTTAAATGGAAAACAGCAGTTCATTAGGATTGGTTAATAGGTTCTTGGCAAAATTTCAACTTAATGGGTATGCAAGTGTATCTGTGTGTGCTCAGTAAGTCCTGTCCCAAGCTTTCTAATGGTGTCACTCAGTACTATAAATTTACTTTGACAGCTAGTAAACAGATAAGCGTGTCCTGGGAGCAGGGAGTGTGGAGCCGTCTGCAATTTCCAAAAGAGACAAGGCAAACAGAGCCAGGCACGTATTAACACAGTAAACATTTAACTTTTCTGCTTCTCCAATCTTTAATAGAATGATAGTAAAATAGCAAAACATTATGCAAAGACTTCATTTCTTAAAATCTTTAACTCATAGACCCTAGTTAGAAATTTAAGATTAGAAATAAATTATTAAAAATATACACTTTTAGGGGAAATAACCAAGGGCCAAGTAATACTTCAAAGATATTAGCTTTCTTGTTCCGTGTTGGATCAATATTTCTGTTGGCTACAGCAGAGTTGGTAGAAGATTCACATAACAAGCAGACAACTATCTAATTTAATTCCACCAGCCATAGGAAACTACAGTAGGAGATGTTTATATTTCATTGTTTGCTGAGGAAGCTTGACCTTACTAAGCAGATTGCTAAGCATTGTTTTCTGGTGTATGTATGAGATTGCTATGTGTGAAAGAAATTGCTATAGGTGTTCATTCCATAGAGAGTACTATAGCTTTCTGTTCTCTTTCAGGCAGCCAGAATAATACAGCCCACCCTAGAGAATGCTTTTTTTCCCAATCCTTACCAAAAATGCATTTAAGGAAAGAATCAGAATTTAATGTCAATAAATAGAAGTAGCTTAAGTCTTTAGAATTCTGGGAACATAAAAAAATGGAAGGAAGGCTTTATTTACTCTTTCAATTTTTGTTGGTTTGTTTCGTATTAGGCCAGAAAGGTGGTAGGAATGGAAGAGGGCTGGTTTCTGTTAAGTCTGAGTCTATAGTAGACAGCAGCTGTGGGTAGTGGAAAGAACAATAGACCTAGAGTCAAAATCTGAGCCCAAGTTCCAGTTTGGCCAGCTAATCATTGTGCTTCCTGGAGAGGTTCTCATAAGCCCTCTGAGTCAGTTTCTTTGCCTGCAAATGGAATGAGTAAGGGCTCCCTTATACACTCAAGGTTTTATACAATCACCAAGTGTTCCAGTAGCTTCTTAACATCTAAAGCTCAGTCCACACTCCAAATCTCTATTTCTGACTTTCCTATTTCTGTTAAGAAAACATTTCTAATCACTATTGTTATATATGATATCAGTTGGTGCATGATCCAGATTATTTGCCTAAACTAAATAAAGTTTACTATCTAAAATTTCATCTAAACAAACATTCTGAAGTGAAACAAAACTAGCTTGTCATAAGGCAATTACGGTTTGGTTTATTTATGCACAACCATTCACTAATGCCTTCTAAGCACAAGACGCTGTGCTGTGCTCTCTGGGAAGCTGGATGAAGACATGAAGAAGAATCTCTGCTGGACTTCTGTGAGCTTGCGGCCTAGTAAAAGGTTCAGAGGTGCCATAAGTAACCTGATAGACAGCATATCTCTTACAAGAATTATTGGGTCACTCTAACCTGGAAGCATCAACTCACATCAGTATTCACCCAAGAAACAGCATTTGCTTTTCCATGCATGCTGTCCAAATTTTACATCACATCACTCTGGATAAAAAGCCCAGCCCCTTATTTATTAATTTAATAGATCTATAACTAAACTCAAAGGGTTTTTTTATTATTATTTTAATAGATTAAGGGAGTATAAGTTGAGTTTCATTACATGTATATATTGTACAGTGGTGAAATCAGGGCTTTTAGTGTACCATCATGGGACTGGTGTATACTTTACCCAATGGGTAATTTTTCATTCTTCTCCCTCTCTCCATTTTGAGGCTGCAATGATCGTTATACCACTCTGTATGACCATGTGTAAGCCATAGCTTAGTCTCCACTTATAAATGAGAACATGCGGTATTTGATTTTCCATTCCTGAGTTATTTCGCTTAGTATAATGTCCTCTAGTTCCATCCAAATTGCTGTAAAAGACATTATTTCATTCTTTTTTATGGCCGAATAGTATTCGATTGTATATATATACCACATTTTCTTTATCTGCTCATCTGATGACAGGCATTTAGGTTGATTCCATATCTTTGCAATTGTGAATTGTGCAGCAATAAACATACGAGTACAGGTATTTTTTTGATATAATGATTTCTTTTCCTTTGATTAGATACCCAGTAGTGGGACTGTAGGATCAAATACTAGATCTACTTTTAGTTTTTTAGGAAATCTCCATACTGATATCCATAGAGGTTGTACTAATTTGCATTCCCACTAACAGTGTATAAGAGTTCCCTTTCACCACGTCTGTGCCAACATCTATTGTTTTTTGACTTTTTAATATTGGCCATTCTGATTGAAGTAAGATAGTGGTTTTATTTTACATTTCTCTGATGATTAGTGATGTTGAGCATTTGCTTATATATTTCTTGACCATTTTTATATCTTCTTTTTAAAAATACCTGTTAAAGACTGGGCATGGTGGCTCATGCCTGTAACCCTAGCACTCTGGGAGGCCGAGGCAGGCAGATTACTCAAGGTCAGGAGTTTGAAACCAGCCTAAGCAAGAGGGAGACCCCGTCTCTACTAAAAATAGAGAGAAATTAATTGGCCAACTAAAAATACATAGAAAAAAAAATTAGCTGGGCATGGTGGTGCATGCCTGTAGTCCCCTCTACTAGGGAGGCTGAGGCAGGAGGATTGCTCAAGCCCAGGAGTTTGAGGTTGCTGTGAGCTAGGCTGACGCCACGGCACTCTAGCCCGGGCAACAGAGTGAGACTGTCTCAAAAAAAAAAAAAAAATGCTTGTTAATGTCATTTGCCCACTTTTTAATGGTTTTTGTTCTTGCTGAGTTGTTTGAGTTCCTTAGAGATTCTGGATATTAGTCCTTTGTCAGATAGTTTGTGAATACTTTCTCCCATTATATAGGTTGTCTTTTCATTCTTTGGATTATTTATTTTTCTGTGCAGAAGCTTTTTAGCTTAAGTAAGTCCCATTTGTTTATATTTGTTTTTATTGTATTTGCTTTTGGGGTTCTTATTCATAAATTCTTTGCCTTGGCCAATGTCCAAGAGTTTTTCCTAGGTTTTCTTCTAGAAGTTTTATGGTTTTAGGTCTTACTTTTAAGTCTTTAATCCATCTTTTAAAAATTTTTAATAGATTTTGTGGATACAAATTTAATTCTATTACATGTATATATTGTATAGTGGTGAAGTCAGGGCTTTTAGTATACCCATCATTGTAGTGCACCTTGAGTTAATTTTTGCACCTTGAGTTAATTTTTGTATATGGTGAGAGATAAGGATCCAGTTTCATTCTTTTACACATGGCTATCCAATTTTTCCAGCACCATTTATTGAATAGTGTGTTCATTTCCCAGTGTATGTTTCTGTCTGCTTTGTCAAAGATCAGTTGGTTGTAGGCATATAATTTTATTTCTGCATATTCTATTCTGTTCCTTTGTTTTATGTGTCTAATTTTATGTCAGTACCATGCTATTTTAGTTACTCTATCCTTGCAGTATAATTTGAAGTCACATAATGGGATGTCTCCAGTTTTGTTGTTTTTGCTTAGGATTGCTTTGGCTATTCTGACTATTTTGGGCGGCCCATATGAACTTTAGGATTCCTTTTTCTAAATCTGTGAAAAATGATGTGGTATTTTGGTAAGAATTGCATTGAATCTGTAGATTGCTTTGGGCAGTATGGTCATTTTAATAATATTGATTTTTTCAATCCATGAGCATGGGATTTTTTTCATTTGTTTGTGTCATCTACAATTTCTTTCATCAGTGTTTTGTAGTTTTCCTTATAGAGGTCTTTTACCTCCTTGGTTAAATATATTCCTAGGTACTTTCTTTTTTTGCAATTATTGCAAATATAATTGAGTTCTTGATTTGGTTCTCAGCTTGGTCATTATTGGCATATAGATATGCTACTGATCTTTATATATTGAT